>PVIU01003871.1:0-129740 GCA_004026605.1 Ondatra zibethicus | reverse complement strand
CTCCCAGAAAAATTACCAGCACTGGTATGATTATTTCAGGTCTGTGTCAGTGACCGAACAGACCACCCTCTTGTTCCCAGATGCCCAAATCTCTGGATGGGTGAGAGTTCTCAGGCAGAAGTGGAGGGGGGCACACAGGCCGTGTAAGGTCCTATAGGGTTGCGGTGTGTTTCTGGGAACACTGGTGTTCTAGTTTTACTCTACACTCCACAGGTTTCCACATATGGGGAGGTCTTCTTGGGCCTAAGGATCTTGATAGTAACATTTTAGAGTACAATTTTGCTTACCTGCAATTTCTGAAACTTGGATTAGTTGCCCTAACAAGACAAGGTCACACAAAGAGCCATACCCACATCTTGCCTAGAAGAACAACGTAGGCACCACACCTTTCTCGTGCTAAAGATTGCAGTCACTGTCCCCCTAGGAATGCATGTGCCCATGACTCCACTCTCTGAGCTTGGTTTGCTTCTTGATTTGATGGGGCCTGTGGACACTTGATTTTAGTGACCTTGTGCTAGACTCAACTGTTGGGAGACTGACACCGAGACAACAGCATGGCCTGTATACTAATCATGCAGAGAGAATAACAGTTAAATGGAGACACTGGGTTACGAAAGTCTGAATTGAATGGAGGGTGGCTGACATACAGAAGAAGGAAGAGAAATGTCTTTCCAACATGGGTCTGATGGTTGCTACTTAAATCTGGAACTTGATACCTCCTTACCAGGACAAAATTAGCAAGATCCAAAGGTCCCCATAATGCAAAGAGTTAAATATATAACAATTGTTAAACCCAGGTTCTCTGCTGAAACCATCAAAATTTGGGCCCCCATCTCTAGGAGCTCTGGTTTGATTGGTCTGCCGTTGGCCCTGGGTGCTGATATTTCACTAGTGTGCTCTGGCGTTAGCTTAGGCTACTCAGGCATGCTAATGCAGAAGTGCATTGCTGACTCCCTAAAGCTGACTGCAGGAGGAATACCTGCACAGTAGAAGTCAGAGTGCTCCTTTAGGGACCCTGCTATAATAACTTTTCAGATCCCCACCAAGAGTGCTTGGCCAGCAAGATGGCTCAGCAGGTATAGGTGCTTGTCACCAAGCTGGACAACTTGAGTTTGATCCCAAAGATCCACACGACAGGAGAGATCTGACTACATTTGTCCTCTGACTGCCACATATGTGCCATACACATCCATATGTAAATATCTACATACCAGATAAATAAATGTAATCATAGTAATAATCATAAAGTAAATCATGCTGTTCTGAAAGGAACCATGACATCAGCTGTTCCCTTCGCAGGGATCCATGACCCTGGTGGAGGATTTGGGGTCCTCTTCTGGGCAGAGGTCTAGAGGTCTTAGGTCCAAACTAGCGGGAGCCATAGTGTATCTAAATCAACTTTAAAGTGGAATCTCACTTCCTGCGTTCAGTAGGAAAAGATATTTACCTTATGAGAGACTTCTAGAATGACAAAAGAGTCTATCAACCTGTTGTCTGCGGCAGGCTGCTGTGGACATGGGTTGCATTCAAGTGATTCCTTCTTGGAATGTTTTTCTCAATGATGGATGACGGCGGATGATGCTGGTGGAAATCCACTTGGAGAGTCCTGAGTGTGTCTCAGGACTTTAGTCCCAGCACGTTGGAGGCAGAAGCAAGCAGATCTCTATGAGTTCAAGGACAGCCTGGTCTACATAGTGAGCTTCAGGAGAGCCAAAGCTACATAGTAAGACCCTATTGGAGGAAAATAAAATCACTGGGGACCATGTCTCTGTTTCTAAACCTGGGTCCTTCGGTCTTGGAGTTAATTTTCTCAGTTGGAAATGACTCTTTCAACAAAAACAGCTTTCTTTGCTAGAGGGAAGCCAGGGGCAGCTGCCTGTTGAAAGGAAGAGACGGGCTACCTTAAACAAAGTCTCACCCATGACAATTTACTCGGCTAAAATCTCGCCACTCACAGTTTCATATATTATTTCTTTTAACCTGAAAAACAGCTCTTTTGCTTGCTTGTTTTTTTTTTCTTTTTTTAATCCAGACCCAGTATTTAGCAGGGTAATGGGATTTATGATTGTGTTTACATCCGTCTCCGTGGCGATCCACCATAAAAGATCAGTTGCCGGGCAACTTGGCATTGTGGCGTGGCAGTGGAGGGTGGAATTTTTTTGTCTCTCTGAAGCAAGGGCTTAAGGAATAATGAAAACTTTTGCTCATATGTCTCATGAATGCCTCTATTTTCAAGGTCAACTAAACCATTTTTTTGCTTTCAGGAAAGACAAATGCACTTTTCTTCAAGCGATACACCGTAAAATGTTTCCACTAGATAATCCCATCTGTGAGAGGCAGCCGGCTGGCTCTGGGCAATTTCATCTTCTCCCGGCTGTTGGGAAATTAGATTTGTGCGACTCTGGGACTGTCGGGTAGAGTGGGTCTCTCTCATTTTCTGACATTCTCTGTACTCATTAGCAAAAGCCCTTTCCTTTGTCTTAACGAACTGCTATATGCACTATGAATCACTTCTCATCTTAGTAACCAGTTTCGTTTTGGTTTGTAGTTGGCTTACCACGACCCCTTTGATGATAGGGTTGGTGTGAGCAGAGAGGCCTGGAAGGCATAAAACAGGACCCCAATTTTCCTCTGAGGTTCCCTATTGATTATAGGCATTTTCACAAATGATCAAAGAGCCTGTTTTAAAACATAAAAGTGCTTTTACCTGACCTCTTCCTTAGCATGGGCACAGGGGTGGGACACTGAGTCACAGAGATCCGAAGGAGCACAGCCAGAGTCAGAGGTGTCCAGGCCACACAGGGATAGTGATGATGATGAACACTTAGCTATCTGCTTTCTAAGTATTATGTTCCTTAATTCTTAACAGTTAGATCATGTCATCGGCTAGGGGAAGCTTCTAGCCTGATGTACACAGAGGAAGGGTGACAAAGCAGGAGTGCACACACACTCACACACACACATACACACACTCACACATACACACTCACACATACACACACTCTCTCTCTCACACACACACACAGATTAAAAAGCAAATAAATACTGCTGATAGAAATTTGGTTGAATCCATGGATGCTGAGGACCCAATTCTATTTGATTCTTCCTCAATAAGGCTATGCACAAGGTTTCTAGTATGGCTGGAACTCTGAGATATCTTTAAAAAAAAACAAATAATAAAAAGACAAACCATCATTGGATAGCCCACATTTATGTGAGGCCAGAGATATACAAAAATATATGTGAAGTTGCTGTGGTCACCTGTGTACACGGCAGGTCTGGAAGGGCTTATTGCTTACCTGGAATACCTCAAAAAGTAGGTTTGCGGTTGAGATCTGAGACTGAAGCCTTATCCAATTGTTATTTATTTGGGAGTGCTGAGGATCAAAGGGCCTCAGGCAAGTTAGGCACTGGGTTATCTATCTATCTATCTATCTATCTATCTATCTATCTATCTATCTATCTATTGACCTATCTATCTATATCTATAGCTATATACCTGTCTATATATCTATGATCTCTCTCTCTCTACTGACCTATCTATCTGTCCATCTACAGGTATATACCTATCTATCTATCTATCTATCTATCTATCTATCTATCTATCTATCTATCATCTATCTATCTATCTATCATCTATCTGTCTGTCTATCTATCATCTATCTATCTGTCTATCTATCATCTATCTATCTGTCTATCTATCATCTATCTATCTGTCTATCATGTATCTATCTGTCTGTCTATCTATCTATCATCTATTTATCTGTCTGTCTGTCTGTCTATCTATCATCTATCTGTCTGTCTGTCTGTCTATCATCTATCTATCTATCATCTATCTATATCTATCTATCTATCTATCTATCTATCTATCTATCTATCTATCTATCTATCTATCTATCTATCTCCCCATACCAAGATCTCATTTAGTCTATGATTTACTCAGACTCCTATGTAGCTAGGGATGACATTAAGCTTCCAATCCATCTGCCTCTGCATCCTAATGCACCATTAACCAAGTTTTATGTGATGTGGGCATTGAACCCAGGGCTTTGTGTATGGTATACAAACACTAAGCTACAACTTAGCTACTACTGAGCTACACATCCTCAGCCCTGGAAAACTTCTCACTTCTTTTATTCCCTTGTTTGTTTATCACTTAAAAAGACAACAACAACAACAACAACAACAACAAAGCAGAATACACTATGGAGCCTGGGTTATCTCCAACCTCAAACTTGCAATCTTCCTGCCTCAGCTTCCCGGCACTGAGGTTATAGGAATAGGCTCTTCCATTCTTGGCTCCCATTTCTTTGTTTTTGAGATTATAATATAATTATGTCATTTCTCCCTTCCCTTTCCTTCTTCCAAGCCCTTGAAATATACCCCTCCTTGCTTTCTTCCAAATTCATGGCCTCTTTTTTCTTTTGTTGTTGTTGTTGGTGGTGTGTGTGCGCACGCAAATGTATATGCATACACATATATTCCTAAAACATAACCTATTCAGTCTATATAATATTACTTGAATGTATGCGTTCAAGTCTAATCAATTAGTATTGGATAACCAATTGGTGTGCTCTTCCCTGGGGAAGACTATTTTTTCCGTTCTCAGCATTTCTTAGTTGCATGTAGTTCCGTGTGTAGGGTTGAGGCCCATGGACTTTCCCCCATCCACGTTGTATGTCCCTTGTTGTTGTCTTTGTTCAGATCATGTTTAGGCAGTCATGCTGGTGAGATTTTACGAGTGTAACTTCCAACACTACCAGGAAACACAATCTCATAACAGCTCCCCCCATACCCCACCCCTCTGTGGATGCATCATTTTTGGTACAGCCAGTGTGAACAACAAATGCTTGCTGGGCCTCTCTTCAGATACCTCACTTTGACCTGGAAGTGAGGGAGGATGTTGTGCAAAGAGCTACACAAGCAGTCTGAGCTCCTGGCACCAAGTTTTCCAGGTGCTTCTGTGGTTGTAGTTAAGTTCAGTGCTGTTTTAGCCCCAGGGCAACAGCAGATTTATCAGAAAGTTACTCTCAAGCCTGTGAAGCAGGCAGATCTTTCTAACAAGGAATTTTTTCTCAGTCCATTAGACATGGGATTAAAGATACTGTGTTTCTCCTTTACCTTAATCTCCTATAATACCAGATAATCTCCTTGCTGAAGATGGTAATGTCTTCTGTAGAGTTGACTCACATCCCTGAGGCTTGGGCAGCCAAGTGCCTGCTAAGCACAGTCTCCTTGGCTTCTGAGTCAAGTGTCTTGAAGGGACCTGAAGTTATTGAAGTGACCTAACTGACTTGAGATAAAGTCTCATCTTGCTCTTGACTGCAAAGCAAATCCTCAGTCTTCATAATAAGAGGCATAAACCACACAGCTAGGACTTCTGTGTTAGGTATCATAGTCACACAATGCATTGAAGGGTTTGGCACCTTGACGTAATGGTATGTTTGAAGAGGATTTGTTTGATCAAAGAAATGTTTTTTTTGCTGAAATAATTACATTATGATATGATTGGTAAAGAGCCAGCCATGTCTGAAAAGAAATCCTCATTTGTTGGTGGCCTTCCCTTATGAGGCAGTTTGTTATAGTGGTGAGCACGTGCCTTCTGGAGAAGGATGGTGTGAGCCAAATGCCAGTTCTGTCTCTTACTAATAGTGTGACCTTGGACAAGCCTATCTTTGACCTGACTACCCTCTCCTCACCAGGAAGACCAATCTGCAGTGATATCATCCAGGGTCATGAAGCACAAAAATTAATACATATGTAACTTGTCTGGTAAATATAGATACTCAATAAAAGAACGTTGCTATTTACCATTGATGGCAATTCATCAGGACTCACAGTTACGATGTCAAGTCACTCATAACATGACATTATCACACAAGGGGATTGACAATTTTTGTTTTGTTTTTAATTTTTGTTTCTGTGTATGTGTGTATTTCTGTACATATATACCACATGTGTGGGTTCTCACAGAAGCCAGAAGAGGGTGTTAGATCACCTGGAGCTGGAGTTACAGGTGGTTGTGGGAATCAAATTCAGATCTTCTGAAAAAGCAGCGAAAGCATTTATATGGTAAGTCACCTTTCTGACCTGGTTAGCGCGCTTCCATCATGGCCCATTAACTTGTGCCCTGGAACTCCTTTTAAAGGTTTTTAAACATTGACGCATTCCTCTTGACTCTTGCTCTATGTTGACTCGACTGAAGGCAACTGGGTAAACACCACATATTCCAGGCCTGAGCACAGAGTCATGGCTCCGGAGTTGCACACTTCTGTTCTGGGCTGCTACCCTCCATCTCTGGGAAGGAGACCCTGTTTTGGAAACAAACTCCTCCAAAGGGAGGGAAGCACTCGGGTTTCTCCTCCGTACACTGCAGGTGTGTGGGCTCGCAAAGATGCATTTCAGTAGAAAATGGAACTCCTCAGGCCCTTTGGAGTCTCTGGATCACATCCCGACATTAGCCTTTGACAAAACAAAGACAAAACCTTCTAACTGACACACAAAAGTGGTGTGTCTTCATGCATACAGTTTGGTGTTGTTTTGAATGGTGTACACATCGAAGCCAGGTGAAATTGAACTAATTTACATGTGCGCCAGTTTACGTGATCATCTTTTTTTTTTTTTTTTTGTAGTGGGAACTTTAAAAATCTACCTCTTGGTGACTTGTAAATTGTACAATCACCTCTTTGTATCTGGGAGTTCTACAGCCCACAGGTTCAGCCTACTGCAGACTGCAGAGATCCTTAAAGTTTAAATTTCTTTTAAAAACGAACACATAAAGCAACAGATTTCCGGGTGGCATTTTCGTCCATACCTAGTTTTTGCCTGCTTTCTCCCCTCCCCCACCTGGGCTGCTCTGCTCCAGGCTTGATTTGCCCCTGAGACACCCTTCTTACTTCTGTGTCACCTTTGTTCTGTTCCCCTCCTGTCTCCTCTCCAAGCCACCACCCCCGTCCCTCATGAGCCCATCCCTACTTTCCTGACTGCGCACACTCATTCCCACATAGGTGCACATATGTAAGAATGAGAAGCTAGGGTTTTCAAATGAGAGAACGTGTGTGGCATTAGTGTTTCAGAGCCCAGGTTAGCTCAGTCCCAGACTTTCCAGCTCTCTCTGTTTTCTTGGAATTTTACATCAGCTTTCCCAGCACTTAATAAAAGTCTGTTGTGCAAAGTACCACATTTTCATCGTCCATTCATATGGATTTTGTTTGTTTGATTTTTTTTTAAAACAGGGTATTACCTCATAGTCCTAGCTGGCCAGGAGCTTGCAATGTAGATAAGGCTGTAACTCACAGAGATCCACCTGCCTCTGTAACCTGAGTGGTAGGATCAGAACTGTGTTACCACCATGCCCAGATCCATTCGCTGAGGGGCATATTCGCGGATTCTTTTTCCTTGCTGTGAGGAGAGCGAGGCTGAGCATCTCTGTAGTAGGATATGGTTACTCTTGGGTGCTTCCCAGGGGTGGCATAGCTGGGTCCTAGGGTAGGTTTATGCACGCGTGTATGTATGTATGTATGTATGTATGTATTTTGAGGAACCTCTAGTGGTTTTCAACCTTCCTAATGCTGCAACCCTTTAATATAGTTCCTTATGTTGTGGTAACTGCCAACCATAAAATTTTTTTCATTAATACTTCATAACTGTAATATTGCTACTGTTACGAGTCATAATGTAAATATCTGTGCTTTCTGATGATCGTAGGTAACCCCTGTAAGAGGGTCATTTGACCCTCAAAAGGTTGAGAACCACAGCTCTAGACTGATTTCCACAGGGCTATACTAGTTTACAGTAAATAGTTTCTTTTTTCCTTGAGCATCCTAGTCAGTACTTGTTATGTTTTCTTGATGAGCCATTATGACTTGAGTGAGGTGGAATCTTGTAGTAGCTTTAATTTGCATCTATCTGGTGGCTACAAATATTGGACATTTTAAAAATGCATTTGTTTGTATTTCATATCTGAGCTGCCTGTTCGCTCACTCCACTGGCCCATTAACTAGTAGCTTTTGGCTTTTTAATCTTTTAAAGTTAAATTTTTAAAAATTATTATGTGTGTATGATGCATATGAGGGGTGTGAGTTTGTGGCGGTTTGTGTGTTTGTGTGCCAGGGTTGCATGCAGGTCAGGAGAAGCTTGTGCAATTGTTTTCTTCTTCCATCTTAAGGTAGAATCTAGGGGAAAACAAAGTATGCAAGTGGTTTTATCCGTTGAGTCATCTGGTCGACCAGAGACATTTCTCCTTGTCATTCTCTAAATACAGCTGTTTCCCTAGCGCTTAGGCTGTATAACTTCTTTTAAGTAATCAAGAAATGATGTTAAGTATTGCAGATGGGAAGAATGTTTGAAGCTATGTACAAATACCCCATTTCATATGAAATAACTGAGTACTGTCAGAGGAGAAAACCAGAGGCAATATAATCCTATGGGTGTTCTCCAGAAGCCATGGCTCCCCAATACTTGTAAGGGTGGTAGCAAGACCAGAAAATAAAAGTGTCTTAGGCCCAGCTCAGTCAGAGCAATAAACAGAGAGGAAGTAGAGGCCTGGAGGGCAGGCTTCTGGAGTCAGCACATCTGCTGGGCTTTTTGAGGCTGTGCTGGCTCTCTGAGGTGTGACAGAGCAAGCAGCTTCTGCCACTAGTGAGTTGCTGGGTTAATACTAGAAGCCCCTGGAGGAGAAAGACCCTGAGTATGCTGAGTAGGAGCTTGTTCATCTCTAGCGTAGCAGCCAGGCATCATGTTGATCCCATTCCATCCCATGGCAGGCATGTTTTTGGTTTGTGTGTGCATGTGCATGAGTGTGTGTATGACTCTTATTTTATTTTGGGTCAGTGTCTTGTATAGCCCTTGACTGGCCAAGAAGAGCCAAAGCTAGGCTTGAATTCCTAAACTGTCTGCCTCTACCTTCCTAGTTCTGGGGTTACAGGTTGTGATTGTTCTAGTTTCTTTTCTGTGGCTGGGATAAACTTTCCAACTGAAAACAGTGTGTGTGTGTGTGTGTGTGTGTGTGTGTGTGTGTGTGTGTGTGTGTGTGTGTGTGTGGTGGGTGTTATTTAGCTTACACTTCTAGATCACAGTCCACCACTGAGGGAAGTCAGGGCAGGAACTATAAGGAAATGCTACTTTTTGATTCACAGCTTATGCTTAGGTAATTTTCTACACAGTCGAGGACCACCTTCCCAGGGAATAGTGCCACCCACAGTGTGCTGGACCCTTCTATATCAGTTAACAATCAAGGCAATCTCCCACATATGTGCCCACAGGCCAATCTGATTAAAGCAATCTCTTAATTGAGATTCCCTTCTCAGGTGACTCTTGTGAAGTTGGCAGTTAAAGATAATGAAGACAGCCACCATGCCTAGCTTATAATTAAAATTTTTTAATAGATGGGGTGAATGTGGTGTAATGCGATTGGGTCTCTGGTCAAATTTATGACTTCCCTTTGGCAGCATCCAGTTCTCATGTCCTCAGTGACTCATGAACACGTGGAATAGTTCTACTCAGGAACTGAGGCTCTCTGAAAGAGTGTTGAGCTTGAGAACCAACTGTGTAGTCAGGAATTGGCTTTGAGCAGTTCTTAGAGAAATGCAAACCCAACAAGCTCAGAACTTCAACTAGAGTTATGCTGGCTTTGTGAGCAAACCCTAAACCCTGGGTGATATGGCTTTCTCTCTTGACCGAGGGCAATCTTCTCATCTCTTCTGAAATTATATTACATTGAACCCAAGCGTCATGAGGCACTGAAGAGATGGCAGTGCTGTAACAGATCAAGCATCCCCATCCTCAAAAGCTGTAGACTATGGTGGTTAAGTAGAAGCGTGGGTACTCAACAGTGATGGTGCCTTGGAGAGACACAGGGTGAGGAGGAACAAAGAAGAACAAAAGTTGTAATTTTGAACACAGTATCAGGAAAGGGTGTCCCCAAAGGGATGCCATGTAGGAGTAGTGTGAAGACAGTGATGGGGAGCCAGGCAGGTCCCTGGATTGGGGGACAGTAGATGCAGTTACCCTGGAGAATTTAAGGAGCAGCAAGGAGGTCACATTTTGGAGATCAGGGTTGAGGCCCCAAGAGTCACAGTGGGACAGTGATGTTCATTGTTTTCAGTGACCAACCGTGAGGGCCCTGCCTTTTTCTCTGAGCCAAATGAGAAGCCATGGAGCTTTGAGAACTGAAGTTTTGTATTTTGGCTCATGGTTCAGCGTAGGCACTGACTGGGTGTTAGGAACAGGAAGTCAGGAAGCAAGGACAGAAACAGGAAAACAGGGCGCCATGGCTGTGACTGAGAGTGGTCAGGTTCCGATGGATTGTATGCAGGATGGGAGAGAGAAGGAGGAGCCAAGGATGGACCCTCTTTTGGCTTAATTTCTGTTACAATGCTAAAATATCATGACAGACAGCAATTTGGGAAGAAAGGGGTTTATTTTGGCTTATGGGGCTATCATTGTGGGGAAGTCAAGAACTATAGTAACTTTGAATAGTCATATCACATCCACAATCAAGAGCAGAGAAGAGTTAATGCATGTGTACTTGCTTGCTTGCTAGTGCTCGGCTAAATGTCTCCATCCTTATAGAGTATTGGATTTCCTGCCCAGTGGTTCCCATATCTCAACCTGATCTAGGCACTCCTTCATCGAGACTCTTCTCCAGGTCAGTCTAGATCATGTCAAGTTGACAGAACTGTTACTTTATTCAAGCAATGAGGAAGATAGAACGAGCATTAATTAATGTGGCAAAGACTGGGGTGACAGGCTTGGGGGGTGTGCTCAGGACCCACTTTCTAGATGTGCTAAGTAAGAGGGGTATCTTAGTAGGTGTTACATTGTTCTGCAGAGACACTGTGACCATGGCAACTGTTTTAAAAGAAAGCATGTAGTTGGGGCTGGCTTACAGTTTCAGAGGTTTAGTCCATTATCATCATGGCAGGGAACAAGGTGGCACTCAGGCAGATGTGCTAGCAGAGGTAGCTGAGATGTACATCCAGATCTGCTGACAACAGGAAGGGAGGGACACTGACTCTGGTTTGAGATTTTGATCAAAACCTACCCCTAGTGACACACCTCTTCCAACAAGGCCACATCTACTCCAACAAGGCCAAAACTTTTAACCCTGTTTGAGTAGTTCCACTTCCTAATGACCAAGCATTCAAATATATGAGTCTATGGTGGGCCATTGCTAGTCAAGCCACCAGAAGGAGTCTCTTAAACTCTCAAGAGTGATTCTAAAAAGAAAAGGGTACATGCAATGGGGATTAAGGGAGGGGTTCAGGACAGAGATGAGACAGTTTGTGCTCTTCAAGAGTAAGGATTTTGAATGTCCCCCAAAGGTCTAGGTCCCCATTATAATGCTACGAGGTATTAGTAGAACCTTTAGATAATAAGGTCTATGGGGAAGAAGTTAGGGCATTGAGGGGTGTGCCCTATTGGAAAACATTGGGAATTTAGCTCCCTTCTCATTCTTTTGCTTCCAAATGATGAGGCATTCTTTACCGTATGCTGCTACCATGATGCACTGTGAGAACACAAGCACAAAGTCACAGCCCAGTGTTATGGACTGAAACCTCTCAAATGGAGTCAAAACCTTACTACCTTTTAAGTTGGTTACCTTGGGTATCTTGTGATAGTGGCAGAAAGCTAATTAGCACAAGCCCTTGTAAGGGTGACATGGAAAGAAGGCTTGGGGAAGAAGTGAGCGCTGGGCATTCCAAATCAAGAGGGAGAATGCGGGGTGGGTGGTGGGGGTAGTGAGGGAGGGCGGGGGGAGGGGACACACACACACACACACACACACACACACACACACACACTTGAGGGTTGTTTTCTACTCTTCTGGAAATGAGCTTGTGAAGAGAGCTACAGCTCACTGGCTACAGAGAAATCATTAAACAATCAGTCCATAGACAGAGTTCCCTCTAGCTGGGCGCCTTGCAGGGGCTCTGGCTTATTTCTCTGGGCAGCATGGACCTGTGGCTTTAGACTCCTAAGGCAGACTCTGCATTGTGAGCTGGTGATATTTTAGGAACAGGGGGCTTCATGAGGCAGTGCACAGCTGAGACTGGGCTCTGTGTTGCACTATTTACTGGCTGAGTGCCCTCAGCCATCTCTGGGCCTCTCCAGGTATGTGTTCCATATCTGCTGAGCTGAGCAGGATTATTTGAAGAAGTAACTAATACTGTTAATTGAAAGTTCTTTGCAGAGTGTGTAAACAAAGTAAGTGCTGAGCAAACATCAGTTCAGCGCTGTTATTTTGCATTGTGTTACTTACTTTGAGGTTTGAGGGGAAAACTGGAAGATTTAAAAAAAAAGGAGTGTGATTAACTTTCAGAAGATTGAAACTGCTAAGTTTTAGATGTATGCTTAGTAAGGTTCTAGTAACCTCTTCAAGACCAAAGCTCAGGATGTTCAAATGATACACCATCAAAGCCTACACTTTAAAATATCCAAAGAATAAGAGGATATCTAAATGCCCCAGCACTATTTTTGTATACTTAACTAAAATGAAATTATTTGATTATCAGATGACATTTGCTCTGGTTTAGAGGCACCCTGAGATTCTACTAGAGCTAAAGAGGTAAAAGAGATGCCTAAGTGTTCGTTGTAGATGCGTGTACATCTGTCTGGGGACTTTCTGACATTGGGACTATGTGGTTCCTTCTAACCTCTTTCATTCCTTCCCGATTCTCTTGTGAAACTGTGAGCTGTGCAACCACCACAGGGACCTAGTGTGCACTAGGCACTCAGGTGTACTTTTTAATAAAAGTACTTACTGGTCAAAAGTCAGCTGACTAAATGAACAAATGGCTAAGCGGATGAAGCCCTGTAGAGACTCTAGGGCATGGACAATCAAGTATACACGTGGATAATTTAAAACATCAAGTTGGGTTATGGCAGATAACACTGCTATGGGAGGTGACCTCAACTCTTCAGAGCTCACCACTGGGTCTCAGTCTGGGGGGGTAAAAGCATTTAGGCAATAAGGTTATGTTTTGTCTTATCGGTGTTGGTAAACCTTCTATCTGTGAATGGTGTTCTGTGTAGTCTGGAGAATAATGTCTGATAACCATAGTCTTGGTTTTGAACCAGTATGTTTAACAAAGTATATACCAACAAAAGTAAAAGAATAAACAGCAGAAGATAGACAGGAGCAGTAGAGAGACAGCAGGTCATCGTCAAATTGGACATTCACGACATCTAGGAGAGACCTGGAGCAGCCTCACCAAGGGAGCAAAACAAAGGAACATCATCAAGTTAGGGAGGTTACAGACATTCAGCAGAAGTTGATTGGGAGGTATCAAATGGCTCAGGGGTAAAGTTATTTGTTGCCAAGCCCAAGAACCTGAGTTTGATATGTAGGACCCACATGGTAGAAAGAAAGAACTGGCTCCTGCAGGCTGTCCTCTGACTCCAACATGAGTTCCCCATAAACACATTTTAAAAAAAGAGAGAGGAAGAAAGATGGAACAAATGAATGAAAGAAAGGAGAAAAGAAAGAAGGAAGGAATTAAGGGAAGGAGGGAGGGCGGGAGAGAGGGATGAAGGAAGGAAGGGAGAAGGGAAGAAAAGAAGGAAGGAAAGAAGGGAGGGAGGGAGGACAAAAGGAAGGAAGGAAGGAAGGAGAAATAAATCACCTGGGAAGAGGCCCTGAGATAGCCAGCTGGTGTTTGAGTTAGTTCTGAGGGTTGTAGTGACCTCACAGGAAGCTTTCAAATACAAGAACAAATAACTCAGACAGAGTCGATCAAATCTGGCACTCATAACAGCTAGCAGGAATGACTAGGGAAACTGAGGCATCAGCTGGAGTTTTTGGGTTGAGCTTCCTCTTCGTGGATTAGCTTCCCATTTCTACTGTGGGCATTTTCACACCATGGGACAAACAAAATCGCCCCGGATGGAAATGACTTACCTGTTAGCTGTCCTCAAGAGCGTGATGATTTTATTCTTGGGCTGTTGATTGTTGTTCTCATCCATCTCCGCCACAGAACTGTGTGGTCCAGCTTATCTCCAGACCAGGATCTTGGAGGAACTCTGAGACAAACATGGCTGTGTAGGGGACAACCCTGCTTCCAGAGCTGGCTTTTCACTAAGCTCAGACATCTCAGACATTTTACCAACCAGTGTGATACACGGTAGAAATGAGTGCCAGCAAGTCCCTAAGATTATCATTTATTTTACTTTATTTTGCTTTTTAAAGACAATATCTTAGATAGCCCAAGTTGGGGCCTCAAACTCATTATGTAGCCAAAGATGACTCTCTGTCTCTCTCTTTCTCTCTACACACACACACAAACACACACACATGGAGGTTATTTATTTTAGTGGCGCTTGGGATCAGTTGAACTCTACCACTAAGCTGCATCCCCATCCCTCAGCTCTTCATTTTATTATTAATAATACAAAATATTTTCCTTGTGACTTTTTATGCACATATATGTTTGGTTGACCACTTATTCCCCCTCCACATTCACCAAAACATTTGATCCTCTTACTTCTACCTCCCAAGTGCTTGGTTAGATTGAAGGGAAGCAATTCTTGATGCCCAAGTTGCACACTGATTCTCTAAAGTGCTGCCTAAGAAGATGGATGGGTATCACTCCTCACTTCCCCCAGTCTTTTTTCTTCTCCTCTTTGTCCAAAAATGTCAGTACTTATCATCCTTTTGGACCTCACCATGGAAACATTCATATAATCCCAGCATGCTTAGAGTAGGCAGGAGGATTCTAGTTCAAAGTCATCCTTGGCTACATAAGGAGTTCTTTTTAATTGTTTTTATTTTTCTCTGCTCCCCTCCCTCCCTCTCCCCTCACCTTCTACCCTCTCCCATGATCCCCACACTCCCAATTTACTCGGGAGATCTTGACTTTTTCTACTTCCCATGTACATTAGATCCATGTATGTCTCTCTTAGGGTCCTTATTGTTGTCTAGGTTCCCTGGGGTTGTGAATTGTAGGCTGGTTTTTCTTTGCTTTATTTCTAAAAGCCACTTATAAGTGAGTACATATTATATTTGTCTTTCTGGGTCTGGGTTACCTCACTCAATATGTTTTTCTAGCTCCATTCATTTGCCTGCAAATTTCAAGATGTCATTATTTTTTTTCTGCTGTGTAGTATTCCATTGTGTAAATGTACATTTTCCTTATCCATTCTTCAGTCGAGGGGCATCTAGGTTGTTTTCAGGTTCTGGCTATGACAAATAATGCTGCTTTGAACATAGTTAAGTGCATGTCCTTGTGGTATGATTGAACATCCTTTGGGTATATACCCAGAAATGGTATTGCTAGGTCTTGATGTAGATTGCTTCGTAATTTTCTGAGAAATTGCCATATTAATTTCCAAAGTGATTGTACCAGCTTGCACCCCCACCAGCAATGAAGGAGTGTTCCCTTTACCCCACATCCTCTCCAGCATAAACTGTCATCAGTGTTTTTGATCTTGGCCATTCTGACAGGTGTAAGATGGAATCTCAGAGTTGTTTTGATTTGCATTTATCTGGTGGCTAAGGATGTTGTGCATTTCCTTAAGTGTCTTTTAGCCATTTTAGATTCCTCTGTTGAGAGTTCACTGTTTAGGTCTGTACCCATTTTTAAAAATTGTATTATTTGTTCTTTTGATGACCAATTTCTTGAGTTATTTGTGTATTTTGGAGATCAGCCTGAATGTGGCTGATATAGGTTGTTCGTTGTGGGGTTGGTGAAGATCTTTTCCCATTCTGCAGGCTGCTGTTTTGTCTTTTATTTCACAGAAGCTTCTAAGTTTCAGGAGGTCCTATTTATTAACTGTTTCTCTCAGTGTCTGTGCTACTGGGGTTATATTTAGGAAGTGATCTTGTGTGCCAATGCATTCAGGTGTACTTCCCACTTTCTCTTCTATGAGGTTCGGTGTGGTTGGTTTTATGTTAAGGTCTTTGATCCATTTGGACTTGAGTTTTGTTCACGGTGATAAATATAAATCTATTTTCATTTCTTCTACATGTTGATATCCAGTTATGCCAGCACCATTTGTTGAATATGTGTTCTTTTTTCCATTTTGTATTTTTTGCTTCTTTGCCGAAAATCAGGTATTTGTAGGTGTGTAGGTTGATATCCAGGTCTTCTGTTCGGTTCCATTGGTCCTCCTGTCTGCTTTTATGGCAATATCAGGCTGTTTTCATTACTGTAGCTCTGTAGTAGAGTTTGAAGTCAGGGATTGGGTTGCCTCCAGAAGTTCATTTATTGTACAGGATTGTTTTGACTATCCTGGGTTTTTTTGCTTTTCCATATGAAGTTGAGTACCGTTCTTTCAAGGTCTTTGCAGAATTTTGTTGGGATTTTGAATCTGTAGATTGCTTTTGGTAAGATTGCCATTTTTACTATGTTAATTCTGCCTACCAAGGAGCATGGGAGATCTTTCCACTTTCTGATGTCTTCATCATTTTCTTTCTTCAAAGATTTAAAGTTCTTGTCATACAAGTCTTCCATTTGTTTGGTTAGAGTTACTCCAAGCTATTTTATGTTATTTGTGACTATTGTGAAGGGCAATATTTGTCTGATTTATTTCTCAGCCCTTTTATCATCTGTGTAAAGGAGGGCTGCTGATTTTTTCGAGTTAATCTTATATCCTGCTACATTACTGGTGTTTATAAGTTGTAGAAGTTCCTTGGTAGAATTTTTGGGGTCACTTATGTAAACTATGTTATCATCAGCAAACAGTGAGAGTTTGACTTCTTTTCCAATTTGTATCCCCTTGATCTCCTTTTGTTGTTATTGCTCTAGCTAGAACCTCGAGTACTATACTGAATAGATGGCCAGTCTAGACTATGAGAGACTGCCTCAAAACCCAAAATGGGGCCTTGCTCTGGAGGGCAAATGTGTTTGAGACAATGAGATGATGGTGAGGAATCTTTAGTAAGTGGATGCAACAGGCTGGGTTTTTCTGAAGCCGAAGTTGAGATAATTTGGGATGGCAGATATCTGAGATCAATAGATGCAGAGATAACAGGATTGGGTAGAAGCCCTCCCAAAGCTGGCCTGGCCCAGGAGGACCTGTGATGTAAACAGCCCACCAAAATGACCCTTGCTGGGCAAAAAAGACTCCCATGGACTTTCTGCAGCTGAGGTAAACCTTGAAAATCTGATTTGGAGGGTGTCTGCAGGCCTCAGTGCCTCAGCAAAAGGGGATTTCTACCTCCCAGTGTTATCTGAGTAGTTCTATTCAGAAAAGGGATATGTTGACCTGCTGAGTTCAGTTATGTTGCAGAGAGAAGCCCCAGGAGAGATGGGAATTCTGTCCAGCAACCTCCCCACTCCCACCTCCAACCATGTCAAAGAATGTGAGCCTCTCAGTGGAAGAGCTGGGGAGATGGCTCAGTCAGTAAAGCCCTTGCCTTGGAAGCATAAAGACTTGAGTTTGGAGTCCTAGAGCCCATGGAAAAAGCCAGGAGTAGTTGCCTGAGCTTGAAAGCCAGCTAGTCTGACCGTCAAGGTGAAGTTCCAGGCCAGTGTGAAACTCTGCCTCAAACAAATATACTTACACCCATGAGACTATTGGTGAGAGAGCAGAGTTTCTTAGAGTTTCTCTTTCAAAATATGAAATAGGAATAGAATCTATTTTGAGTTACTTCTTATTCTAGCACCAAACAACTTTCATCTGTAAATGTAATACCCGATTGAAAAAAAGTTCCCTTTTAATTATTTATGAAAATTTATATTTATGCTTTTTGATCAGTAATATTCTAGTGGTTATTGCACTTGGCCTAGACAAAAGTGCTCAAAAGTTGCAAATTTACAGTGATAAAAAAATCTAAATTTTACATTTTTTTGTAAAAGAAAATGATAACAATGTTTGTTAAAAACAAACAGCTTCAAACACAAAAGCATCTGACTATTGCAAAAGCACGCAGAGTAAATCGACTGGAGCCCAAGTCTCCAACGAGGAGATGGACCAGTGAGTAAATAAAAGGAGTCTTATGTGTTCAGAGAATGGTAGTGGTGGGCCCTGCTGGGAAAGTGTTTATCATGCTTAAATCCCTAGGCTGGATCCTCAGCACCATATAAACCTCTTAGGGTTGTATATAGCTGTAATTCCAGAACTCTGGAAGAATCTGGAGCCAAAGCTTAGGGAGCTTGAAGTCAGCATGGTCTAGAGGAGACTCTGTTCCTGTCTCATAAGAGGAGGGGCGGGGGAACAGTTGGGGGGGAGAAGGATTGGCTCAGTTGGTGAAACTCTTGTTTTGTAAGCACACGGATGCACTTTTGGTCCCTACCAACATAAAAACGCTGATTGAAGTGGCAAGAGCTTAATGTCAGTCCTGGGGAGACACAGAGAGGAGCCCCTGAGACTTGTTGGCTACACAGTTCAGCCTTATCAGTGAACCCAGCCCAATGAGACAACCTCAAAGGGGGTCGATGATTCTATTTTTTCTTTTGTAAAGACTCATTGGTTATTATTTTATGTATATGAATGTTTTGCCTGCACACCGTATGTGTTCAGTGCTCGCAGAAGCCAGAAGAGAGAATTCAATCCCCTGGAGCTGGAGTTGCAAAAGGTTTGTGAGCTGTCATGTGGGTGCTGGGAACTGAACTTGGGTCTTCTTCAAGAGCAGCAGGAATTCTTAACTGCTGAACCATCTCTCCAGTCACATGTATGGTGTTTTTGAGGATGATACCTGAAGTTGTCTGCTGGCCTCCATACAGAGAGACAGACAGACAGACAGACAGTCAACACACACAAATATGTACATATACATGTATTATTAAAAATATCTTAATAATAATATAAATTGAATTACTGTGGTAATTTAATTCTGCTAGAAATTTTTAAATGAATGATTTAGTGGCTTTATTTTAAAATGTGAGTGTTTTCAGTACTAATGATAGCCACAGCAATCATTTAAACCTAAAGTAAAATTGTTCTTTTTAAAATAAATGCCACCTGTCTCAAAATCATACAAGAATGTACATGAATTTTCAAATCACTTTTAAGGATCATATAAGCTAAAACTCGTGGAAACCACTGCTCTTGGTACTGGAGGAAGATTATAGGGTTTGTTGGGTGGGTAGAGCTTAAGAGGAGGTGATGGGTGAGCTACACCTTGACAGACAGAGAAAGGTAGGTGGCTGTCATCGGGAGGGACCCTTGCAAACGTCCAAACCAGGAAGGCTGATACTTTAGGGCTGAGGCCAGCTGCTGGTATAGCTGCTAGCCCACCCATCACCATAATTTTGAATCTTGTGACTGCATCAATTGCTCCCGTAAGACCTAAGTGGAAATACAGTCAGACAGTGGGCTATATCTCAGCTTTATGATGACCAGCCATTTTCTGACTACGGGCAATTTCTGGGTATACCTTCTGTTCTCTTTTCCTGCTGGCCAAAGTATGGCATCTCTACCACATGTCATCTGTGTACTGAATTACCTTGACTTTCCCAATCCTTTCCCTTCCCTTGCCCTTGATTACAACAAGAGAGCCACAGTGTGCAACAAGGACAGGATAGACTAGTAGCTCCTGGTGTTCTGGGATTCAGGCTGGTGTCTTCTGTCTCTGTGATCTGTGGAAGTCAATTCTACAACACTGAAGCTGAAAATGGATAAGAATAAGGCTGGAAAAATGGCTCCATGGGTAAAAGTGGTTGCTGTGCAAGCTTGAAAACCTACCTAATAATGCAGTGGTGTGCACCTGAAAACCTACCTAATAATGCAGTGGTGTGCACCTGAAAGCCTACCTAATAATGCAGTGGTGTGCACCTGAAAACCTACCTAATAAAGCAGTGTGTGCACCTAAAAACCTACCTAATAATGCAGTGGTGTGCACCTGAAAACCTACCTAATAATGCAGTGGTGTGCACCTGAAAACCTACCTAATAATGCAGTGGTGTGCACCTGAAAGCCTACCTAATAATGCAGTGGTGTGCACCTGAAAACCTACCTAATAAAGCAGTGTGTGCACCTGAAAACCTACCTAATAATGCAGTGGTGTGCACCTGAAAGCCTACCTAATAATGCAGTGGTGTGCACCTGAAAACCTACCTAATAAAGCAGTGGTGTGCACCTGAAAACCTACCTAATAATGCAGTGGTGTGCACCTGAAAGCCTACCTAATAATGCACCTGTAATTCCAGTTCTCCCACAACAAGATGGGAGATGGAGACAGGATAGATTGGTAACTCATGGGCCAGCCAGTCTGGAGTATACAGTACAGTGCCAGAAACAAGACAGACTTTGATTCAACACAAGTTAAAAGACTGAAGCGGACTACTAAGAACCTGCTATCTGACCTCTGCATGTGTGTCACATGAGTGTGAGCACGTGTCACACACATGAGTTCTTTCTCTCTCTCTTCTCTCTCTCTCTGTCACACACACACACACACACTAAGTTTTTAAAAATTTAAAGAGGAAAATGGACAAGAATAAGTTTACAAAGATCAGAATCAGCCTAGCATGCTTAAAACCCATAATCCCAGCCCTCAACAAGCTGAAGGAAGAGGACAGTCAGAGTCTAACCTGGGCTATATAGTGAGTTCAAGGCCAGCTTGGGTATTATGGAGACCTTGGGCTGGAGATATCTCAGTTGGTAGAGTGTTCATCTGCCCTGCACAAAGTCTGGCTTCCACTCCTACCTGCAAAAAAATGGGATATAGTGGTGCCTGCTGCAATCTCACCACCTGGGAGGTGGAGGCAGGAGGATTCAGCTTTCACAGGCATGCTAGGCTCCACAGTGAATTTGAGACCAGCTTGCAATAGATGAAATCCTGCCTCAAAAATAAATAAACAAATAAAGTTGGGGGGCAGGCAGTGTTTGTCTTTTGCTGCCATGGGGAGAAGGAAACCTTGGTAAAGTTAGGAGTGAATGCCAAGTCTTGGATAGAAGGGTTTCCAGTAAGCTTGCAGCAAAGGGAGGCCTTCTCATCCTCTGAGCAGAGTTCAGAAGTTTGTGCATGCCTTTGGAAGAAGAGAACTTGGGTTGTAAACCTCAAAATTGTGTTTGTGTGACATGAGGAGACACAAGGCAGGTACTCTGAGGAGTTCTACTTGTTGAAAATTTCCCAACTGAAGCCTGTGTGGGGCCGGCAGGGTCCACCCACAGAACTTCACAGGGGCCTCCCCTGGTTCTGCGGGGACTCTGCCTATGTGCATATTTATCTTGAAATGTGTATACAGATGTGTGGGGTTTCTGGAAGGGGTCTGGGTAGAATGTTTAGAGGCACAGTGGTTTAGCTTGGGTGGAAATGGTTACTTTTCCCAGCTTGTGCAGATGGACCATGCATGTGGGCTGTTAGCTCCCGCATTGGTGCCCCGCTCTGTAAACACTGCTGTGGTCCTCGCCTGCAGGATGCTGTGTTGACGGTCATGCCTTACTGCCTAATTGGCTCTCGCTGAAGGCCAGGGCTGTTCCTGGTCTCTGCTACTCTGGAGGTGGGGGTGGGGTGCTCAAAGACAGCAATGGGAGAAGAATAATTTGCTTCTCTCTTTTAAAGTTCATTTATCCATTTCCCAGGGGAGTGGACATAAGCTAGAGGGACCCTCCTTTGGACAGGACCCCCTTTCAGTGTTTGTGGTTTTAATTATTGCCAAGCCCAGTAACAGAGGGGCAGAGAAGCCTCTCATGCACTGGCCCCCTCTCCTCACAATTGTTTTCTTTTTAATTAAAAAATTCAATTACATTAATTAGTGTGTGTGTGCATGTGTGTGTGTGTGTGCATGCATGTGTGTGTGTGCGTGTTTGTACATGAGCCACAACACTTGTGCAGAGGTCAGAGGGGAACTTTTGACAGTTGGTTCCCTCTCCTTCCACTATGTAGGCTTCAGGGATCAAACTCAGGTTGTGAGTTTTGGCAGCAGGTGTCTTTGTTTGTTGAGCCATTTCACCGCTGCACAATGACCATCCTCATTCCTTTCAGAGTTCTGCTTCCATTTTCCCTTCAGGATGAACACATTTGCTTTTGCTCTTCTCGTTTTAACTGCCCAGATTGGCCAGTGCACTCTGGGTCCTGGCAGCATGCATGCTCTAGGCTAAGTCAGCATGGACCGCTGCCAAGTGCCAGGTCCCACCACCAACAAATCACGCTCATTCCTCAGCCCACTGCAGCCCTGCTGAGACTCCGGTCTATAAATTGCACCATGACAAGTCACCTGGGAACTTCCTCTGCCGCTGGCTGCTCCACACCCATGCATTTCCTTTTTCCTGTAAAAAAATCCATTCCCAGCTCCAGTTCAAGATATCAAAACCTACTGCACGCAGACGTATTTTCAGGAAAATAGTTTCACCTTTGAAATCCCCTTCCTGGTGTTCTTTCCCCTCCTCCATCACTGCTTGGACTCTTCACTTATGCCCCTGCTCTAGCAAGAAGAGTTAGTCTAAAGACCCTTCCTGCCACCCCACATTCCAAACTTGGAGTCTGTGCACTTCAAGAAATAACCTCAGAGGTAGCAACCCCCCCCTCCCCAATACTCTGGGAGGATGGTGGAGAGATGCCCTCAGGCGGGAGACTGAATTTAAGACAGAGTTCCTTTGTGCAGGTTGGGTAAATTTCTTTTCTGCTTCTCTTCCCTCATTTCTAAGACGGCCTGATAAAGGAAATATAAGGGTCCAGTGCTGGGCATTTTAAGGAATGGCAATTTCTTTCTATGATCTGAAAGGATGTTTCTTTGCCTTCCTATGGACGTCAGTCCTTTGAATAAAGGCATCTGTCTCCAGAAGTCTTGGGTTAAAAATCACATAAATGGACTTGGGGAGGAGCTGGAGTGAACAGTTGTTGACTTTGCAGTTCCCCATTCATGCTAATAGCACCCCATTTCCTTTCCAGGAAATTACCTCATTGCTGTTCCGTGCATTCCAGGGAATTAGCTCACCCTTGTGCTAGACTGTCAATCAAGGTGCCCCACTCTTCCTGGCCAAGCCTCTGGCACATTACCAAGTGTGGGGCTAACTGGATTTTCCCTTCTAGGCATTGAAGAGGATCCAGAGTCAGACATACCATAGCTTCCTAACCCAAGCCAGGATGGCCCTACAGAGACCCTGGTTCCATTCATTCTAGACAGAGGGGCAGGCAGCAGCTGCTAGAGAAAGGCTGAAATTAATGTTTCCTTTCAACCTGGAGCCAAAAGAACAGAAAATAAAGTTCTTACCTACCTGCATCGGTGAACCAAGAGGTCAAACCACAGGGTATCCATCATCAAACGGAGGATAAGAAGTTCATCCACAAAGCCTGGCTGAGTGAAAAGGGAATACAGAATTGCCCCAAGAGCTTTTCCAAACACTCCGTGGAATACCAGGATCCAGGGCAGGCAAATACCATTTGTATCTTTCTGCTTTTGTATTAAATACGGAAAGTCTGCATCTCTTCTGTCTTCTCCTGTTCCTGCTCCTTCTCCTTCTCCCCTCCCCCACCTCTTCCTTTTCTTATTCTTCAGACATGGTCTCACTGTGTAACTCTGGCTGTCCTGGAACTTACTATGTAGACCAGGCAAGCATTGAACTCATAGAGATCCACTTGCCTCTGCCTCCTGAGTGCTGGGATTAAAGGTGTGTGCCACCATGCCCAGCATCTCTTCTTTTGGTGCTGGGATTGAACCAAGAACTTTGGGCATGATAAGCACACATTTATAACTGAATTGCAGGGTTTTTTTTTTTCCTTTTTTTCTGTTAGTGAACAAAGAAGGACCTTTTAGGATGGAATTCTGCATCTATTACTGTAACCAATGGAGGGGTATTTCTTCATATCTGGGTGGTCAAGGCTTTGGGGTCCAGAGCTGAAGTCTGAAGCCAAGCTTGTCTTTGGCCACTTCAGTGAAACTTAAGCTATAGCTGAATCTCTGTCCTATCAAGTCAACCAAACTAAACCCAAGGGTCGAAGATGGCACAGAGTACTTTTCTCTGTGGCAGCCCTGGTAGTTCTTTTCAATCGCACATGAACCTTGCTGGTAAGATGGCTTCATATGTAAACGTGATTGCCACCAAGCCTGATAACCTGTGTTGGATTCCTGGTACCCACATAGCAGAAGACAAATATGAACTGCCTTTTGTTTTCTGGTCTTTGGAAAGACACGCTTTATTGTAAGACATTTTCATTGCCTAAGCTCACAGAAATCCTTGAGGTGAGCCATATTGTCCTTGCCCATTCAAATGCCACAGCAAAAGAAAACTCTGGAAGTTATGTCAGTTCTTAGCCAGGAGAGAAATACAAATCAAAGCAACTCTGAGATTCCATCTTACACCTGTCAGAAAGGCTGTGTCAGAAACACTGATGACAACTTATGCTGGAGAGGATGTGGGGTAAAGGGAACACTCCTGCATTGCCGGTGGGAGTGCAAACTGGTACAGCCACTTTGGATTTCAGTATGGTGATTTCTCAGAAAATTAGGAAACAACCTTCTTCAGGACCAAGCAATACCACTCTTGAGTATATACCCAAAGGATGTTCAATCATACCACAAGGACATGTGCTCCACTATGTTCATAGCAGCATTATTTGTCATAGCCAGAACCTGGAAACAACCTAGATGCCCCTCGACTGAAGAATGGATAAGGAAAATGTGGTACATTTATAAAATGTAAAGTTTTACAGCAGAAAAAAATGACATCTTGAAATTTGCAGGCAAATGGATGGAGCTAGAAAAAAATCACATCAGTGAGGTAACCCAGACCCAGAAAGACAAATACAATATGTACTTACTCATAAATGACTTTTAGACATAAAACAGAGAAAAACCAGCCTACAGTCCACAACCCCAGAGAACCTAGACAACAAAGAGAACTCTAAGAGAGACGTACATGGATCTACATGGAAGGAGAAAAAGATAAGATCTCCTGAGTAAATTGGGAGCATGGAGTATATCTGGAGGCCACATGTTCATTTTTGGCTGCCCAGACCCGAAATAACCACACAGGAACTATATTAATTGTAACACTGCTTGGCCTATTGCTTAGGCTTCTTATTAACTAACTCTTACATCTTAAATGAACCCATTTCTATTAATCTATGTATTGCCACAAAACTTGTGGTTTATGGGTAAAGTTCTCTGGCAGCATGGCGTCTCCCTGACTCTGCTTTCTTTTCTCCTCTATCTCTGCTTGGAATTCCTGCCTTACCCTATTCTGTGCTACCATAGGCCAAAAACAACTTCTTTATTAACCAATGGTAATACAACATACTCACAGCATATGAAGGGGAATCCCACATCAATGAGGGTCATAGGAAAGGGTAAAAGGAGAGAGGGGAGAAAGGAAGGGGATTGGAGAAAAATATAGAGCTCAATAAAAACAATAAAAATGTAAATTCTTTGGAAGAGGAAGCACAATTCAATTGAGCCCATTAAGAACTGGAATTTTGGTTCACATACTCCCAGAGAATAGATGTGCTTTGTCTCAGGACCTGTGAGTGGCAGTAGCTTTTGTCTTTTCTTCCGGGGTGCCCTTGCATTCACTTCCTGTAGCTTGGCCAGTGACTGACAAAGGTTCCATGGATTCAGGTCTGCTAGTTGCTCTAAATTTTCTTCTGTGTTAGTTGTGACAATCAATAGTCACATCTATAAGAACATTGTCCAAATTCCAGCGACTCAATTCAAGTTTATTTCTCATTTGTACAAGATCTGCTGAGAATTTGCATTCTCCAGGTAGGATTATTACATGCCTTTACCTTCAGAGTCACACGGACTAAGACAGAAGATAAAAGAAGCACCTGATAGCTAACTTTCACTAAAATACTACTCTCTTGTTATGACCTGGGGATTATATGCCTTGCCAAAGTTCCTATGTTGAGTCTTGGTCTCCAGCACAACAGTGTTCATGAGAGCTCTGACCTCATTACTTGACTAATTCACTTAAGGATTAAAAGCATAAATACAATATCTTTTTTATTTAATGACAATTTCATACATCTAAACAATGTGTCTTGTTCATGTGCACTCCAACTCTATCTTCCTACTCCCCACCACCAACCCCGCCTCTAGGCACTGCCAATATTCCCTTTTTCTTCATCTCCTTTCTCTCAATTTTAAAAAACAACCAACTGAGTTCAATTGGCACTGCCTGCTAGAGTGTTGACTGATCTCAGTCTGCTCTTGTGCAGGTAAACATAGCTGTAGCGACTTCATGAGAGCAAAGGCCATGTCGTGTCCTGAAGACAGCATGTCACAGCTTTCTTACTCATTCTCTGCTCTTACATTTTTTTCCAACCTTTTCTGTGATGTTCCTTAAGTCTTGGTGTGGTGGTGGTGGTGTGTGTGTGTATGCACATATGTGTGTATTTATATGGTGTAGGAGTTCCTTCTGTTTATGTGTTATTTTCATTGGTTAATCCATAAAGAAACTGCTTGGCCTGATAGGGCAGAACTTAGGTGGGTGGAAAAGACAGAATTGAATGCTAGGAAGGGCAGAGTGAGAGACGCCATGGATCTTCTGCCTGAGATGGATGCTGGTTAGAATCTTGCCAGTAAGCCACAGTCATGTGGCAATACACAGATGAATAGAAATAGGTTAAATTAAGACATAAGAATTAGCCAGTAAGAAGTTAGAGCTAATGGCCAAGCAGTGTTTTAATGAACACGGCCAAGCAGTGTTTTAATGAATACAGTTTCTGTGTGGTTATTTTGGGTGTAAGCTAGCCGGGCGGCTAGGACAAAGGGCAAACTCCTTGCAATAGTTTGGCACCCAACATGGGGCTAAATCCACTTAAAAACTGGAGAGAACTTAATCTAGACACACAGAAAAAACAGAGTTTTTGCTGTTTGCTGGGACATGCCGCAGAGAGATTTTCTTGACTCAGCAATAGCAAAAAAAAAAAAAAAAAAAAAAAAAAAGCCGCACCATTTTAAAATGAGGCTTCCTGGGCCCTGCTGCTGGTGCAAACTTGGCTATGGAGCATTTGTGGCCCAGGTGTTTGTGAACCCACTCAGGGTTGGGAGTAAAGTAGCTGAGACCATGCCTGTGGCTTGGCTCTTCCTGCCTGGGTAGGCGGTGGGATCAGGTCTACTAGAAAGTGGCGGTTTTGAAATACCAGTTTCTAGGCTGTGCCACCAGCACAACCTCTGACTCTTTTGGGAGATGGAGCATCTGGATGGGGTTTGTGCACAGATTGCTGCAACTTGCTTGATGGCAACATGGACCAGCTTTGTGCCTGGAAGTGGGGAGGTGTGCTTGGATCTCAGAGGCACAAGCAGCTCTACCATGCTGGACTGGGCAGGGCAAGCATGCAGTACCTGTATTTGACCTAGGATTGTCGCAGCTTAGATTCTTAAGCACTTAGTATTTTAAAAGCACAAAGCAAAAGTGTTCCTGGACAATAAAGAATTACAGATTTGCAATAGGATAGATTCAGACATAAAAGACCTCTAAATGGGTCACAGTGTTAAATAAATGTAGGCTTGAGAGAGAAAAGATAAAGAATATACAGAGTCACAAAATAAAGTTAATGCTTTAAAAAAAGGGTAAAGTCTTCAAAGAGACAGAGTACAGATAATCATAGATTAAAGAAAGTGAAAAAAAATAAGCCACATAAAATGGAAAATTCACAGAGAGTCTGGATTCTGTATATTATTATGTTTTCTTTACATTTTTTTGACTGTGAAGGAGCTAAGTACAGAGAGATGTTTCATTGTATGGGCTGCTAGGCTAAACCAACACGTATATTATGAAAGTATTATGACTTCAGAATTTGAGTCTAAGATATGATGCTTTGGAAAAGAGGTTCTTCTTTTGTTTTCACAGAGGATGAGATCCTGTGGATTGCTTCTAGACCAGTATGGTATGATAGACCACACCCTCCTGAAAGGTTGCTGTAACACCCTCAGAAAATTACTTCACTCAACTGTTGACTGAGATAAACCTAGCACACAGGGTACACCATGAAGGACCTGATTAACAGCGCCCCCATTCAGCAGGAAAAAGTTTGGAGAAAAATAACTATGTCCATATTCCCAAATATTTGTTTATAAATCTTTGTTTACACTTAAAGAGGGATATGATATAGATATGAATAATTTGCATTGGTATGGATCTTGATTTATTGATATAAATTTAAGGTCAATCTTGTTATATGTATATTTCTGATCTTGATTAAGGTATTGTGATTGTGTAGTTCATTTAAAAATGTAATGTATAATTAGGAAATATAGGTTGTTAATGGATAATCATTGATAACAGTCAAGCTTTTAGTCATGTTAGTTAGATTTTCTCTCTCTATATATATATTTCAGTTAGATGGGCATTCTTCATATCTTTCAAAGACTACAGAATATGGCATTTAAAATGTTTTAATAACTTAGGGCTTTTCATGACAATGAGACACATCTGCTCCTGGCAGCACCAATCTACTTCAAGAGGAAGATGGGCATCAAAGAGGCTCCTTATGGAGTTTGTTAGCCATTTGGGCAAGAAACTGCTCTTGCCTGGACTGTTGCATAAACTGGACATGAAAAACCCGCAGAGAGAGGACTGCTGAACTTGCCTAAAGGTGAGATGATCCTTTGGGGTTCCTGATTCATGAAAGACTCTGTGAAACGTTCTACAGGACACAGAAGAAAGTGACTGAACTATCTTTAAAATTTCCTCCTTCATGGAAATGTCTGCTGAATACTGTGGGCCTGTAGGCTGAAGATGGATGCTCCAATGGTACAGAAGAACTTTGGGTGACTGTACAGGCAGTGAGATGTCCCTGTCATTTCTAGAGTTTTGGAAGTTGCTTACTTCTCGTTTACTTAGGTAATATTTTATCCCTCTGGAGTATTTGATGGAGTTGAAGAATTTATAGTTATATTTCCTTAGTTATGATAAAAGATAAAATAGATATAAATATTGTAACTGTAATTCTTGCTTGATAACTGTTTTGTTGTATTAATTTTACTATGCTAAAGCCTTCCTTTTTGTTTAAATGGGGAAATGGTGTAGGAGCTCCTTCTGTTTATGTGTTGCTTTCATTGGTTAATCAATAAAGAAACTGCCTAGCCTGATAGGGTAGAACTTAGGTAGGTGGAGAAGACCGAACTGAATGCCAGGAAGAAGGGCAGACGCCATGGATCTCCTGCCTGACACAGACACTGGTTAGAATCTTGCCAGTAATCCACAGTCACATGGCAATACACAGATTAATAGAAATGGATTAAATTAAGATGTAAGAATTAGTCAATAAAAGTTAGAGCTAATGGACCAGTCAGTGTTTAAATGAATACAGTTTCTGTGTGATTATTTCGGGTGTAAGATAGCTGGGCAGCCAGGACAAAATGCAGCCTGCCCTTCCTGTTACATTTATAGATATATATGTCCCATTTAGTGGCTCAGCACTTTGATCAATTTGAGTTCCTGCATTAACTGATGATCACTATAGAGAGAAGCTTCTTTGGCTAAGGTTGAGAGTGTCGCTAGTCTATGGGTAAACATAAATAGTAGTAGAATGGAGTCTGACACCATGACCATTTATTAGGACAGCAACATTAGGTTCCCCACTCCTAGGACCTATGACCTCCTGAGCCATGGGCTTTTGATCAGGTTTAAGTAGTAGGCATGAATTCCTTCCTCTGGAGCAGGCCTCAAATCAAATCCAAAAGTATTTGCTTACCCTATAACTTTTGTGGCACTATTGTACCAGTGGGGCTCACCTTGCCTGTCAGGCCAGTATTTAGCATATAGGGTTTGCCACTGGGTAATATCATTGATGGTTTTTCTCTCCCAGTGACCTAAACTTTCAACACCAGGGAAAGCTATCCATCAGAGAGGAAGCTTTGAGGTGAATCCTACCTTGATTTCTCCATATCCTGCAACCAAAGTGTGTTGTGTCTTCAACAATAGGGTCTTGCCATCTAGTTCTAGAGGGCATCATGAACAACGGCAATAGACTCTGTTGTTTGAGAGATATCTGGGGCTTCCATGACCAATAACACGTAGGAAGGTATTCCATGCGCGGCATGAGATTTCATTTAAGAAGGATTTTTAATTTAGTAGGTGGTTGAGAGGTGGTGGAAACTTTAAGGAAGTAGATGTCTGGACCCATGCCCTTCAAGAATATAAATTATTCCTGGCTCTTCCTTCCCTCCCCCAGGCTTCCATGGGGTAACCAGCTTTCCTGTTCTGTGCCCTCCTCCCATGTGATGATCTGCATTTCTATAGGCCCGGAACACTGGAGTCAAGTGCTCAAGGGCTGATGTTTCTGAAACTGTGATGGAAAACAAACCTCTCCTTATGTTGTTAGTGCTGCATATTTGATCACAGCAAAAGGAATCCAGCTTGGCCAGCCACAAAGGCTCTGGGCAACGTAAAGTTATTAGTTAGCCCAACACACCCAGTGCCTTCATCCTTCAGTTCTATACTAAACATTCCTATACCTTTCCTGGTGAAATGTCTGTAACAAAGACCTTAGGGAAATTTGCAGTCTACTCAATTCAAGGTCAAAGTGAGGCTGGGAGGAGAGACTCATGCTCTTCCTCAGAGATGTGCTATGTTAGGTAGCAAAACATCTTCACCTAAAAGAAGGGAGTTCCAGTAGCCTCTTCTAGGCAGAGGAACTACTGAAGGGTTACACCGGCATCTGACTGATTTGTAGGCTCCCGAGTCCAGGTGGTTGTACATGAAGATGCCTTTGTAACGGGCCTGCAATGTACTAGCCTTAGGGTTCATACCATGTAATAATAGGCACCCCCACTAGAAGTAGCCAAAACTGGGAAAGCTGGAGAAATGGTTCAGTAGTCAAGTGCATTTGTTATTCTTTCAGAGGATCTAGGTTTCGTTCCAGAACTCACATGGTGGGTCTTAACTGTCTGTAACTTCAGTTTCAGGAGATCCGATGTCCTTTTCTGGCCTCTTTGATGGCTAGCTTTCCGTAGTGCTGGAAGGTGCTGTTCAAGCCACTGGGAGAGAAAAGTCATTAATGGTATTTATTACCTGGTGGCAAACCCTGCATGCTACAATATTGACCCAATAGGTGAGATGCGTCCACTGGTGTGAAAATGCCACAAAGGGTATGGGACTTAGCAGATAATATTTAGATGAGACTTGATCAGTGGGCACACAGTGCCCAGACATACATGCAAACAAATACTCATATACATAAAATAAATCTCAAAACCAAAAAGTGTCAAGGAAGAAATCTTTACAGCAATTCTCGTGTTAAACAGGGAGACAACTCGGGCCCCAGTTCCTTTCAGGTCAGTGTTGTCCCCATTGCCTCTTAATTTTCTGGTTAGACTCATGCTTGGGGCTCTTTAGCTCACAGACAATGTATGATTTCCTCTGGGTGGTTCTGTCATCTGGTGGGAGACCTTGGGACATTACTCTTTGTGTGTTGATTTAGAACAGAAGTGAACTAAAGAAAGAAGATGGAGAGAGGGAAAATCTTCTCGACTCACAATTATAATGTGAATCAGTAATGAATCTCAGAGTTCAGTGTGTGGGAAAAACACTGTGCTCTGCCCGTCCATCTCCTGGTTCCAATTTCCAAGGACCAAGTCAAGAGCATGAAAGAATGGGGAGGAAATAATAAAATCATAGGGGGTTGAACTCAGGACGAAAACATGGGGCTGAGCTGCAGGCCTGCAGGCCAATTCCATGGCCCACATGCATTGTGTGTGTGGTGTGCCCACACATGTGCAGAAGTCAGAAGAGGACATCAGGAGTCCTTCTCTGTAACTCTCTGCCTTATGTCCCTGAGCAGGGTTTCTCACTGAACCTGGACAGAGGCTGGTGTTCCAATGCCCCAGTGATCCTCCTGTCTCCATCCTCCCTACCAGTGATGTGGTTACAGGTGTGCATAGCTAGACCCAACTTTTACATGGATGCTGGAGATTAGAACTCAGTTCCTCATGCCTGTACAGCAGAGTTTCTCACCCACTGAACCAACTCCCTAGTCCCTGATATTCATTTTTTTATGTATTTAGATTATTGGTCTATTCAGTGTTTTGAAGAAAATGCAAATTGGTAGCAAACATTTAAATATATTGAGATTTTATTTAAAAAGCCAGATTTCCAACTTCATTTGAAAAAAAATCAGAATTTATGGCAACATGAAGTCTATATTCCAGCATGGTACTAATTGGAAAGTGGTGGCTTCTTCAAACAGAAAAAGGTTGTCCCTTTCAGGGGACAATAGTCTCACTGGGCATCACTGTGTTGTATACTATGTGTTGGATCAGGTCTGTGTGCCTTACAGAAGCACGTTCATGTGGGAGCGTATTAGAAGGGTTGTGTGGATTGGTCTGGTGGCTGGAAATGCTGAAGTCAAAGTGTGTTTCACCTGAGAGATACCTCAGCTCTTGCTGAGTGCTTGGTGAGAACTCCTACAAAGGGGGGAATAATGGCAGGAAGAGGATGTCAGCTGAAGGTCGGGTCTTCCTGACACGAGGGAATGGGATTTGGCCGATGCACAGACAACAGTGACAACAGAGGAGGGTGAGAACCTGGGGAGGCAGCTCAGTCAATGCCTGTGTGCATAAAGACCTGGGTTCAGATCCTCAGGACCCAGGGAAGTGGGTGTGGTGGTAAACCTGTCACCCATCTCTGGGGAGGCAGTCAGGAGAATTCCCAAAGCTCCCTGACAAGCCAGCATGGAAGACTGGAGCTTCAGGTTTAGTTAAAGACTTTGTCAACGAAATGGAGGTGGAGTTGAATGTGGTGGAATACATCTTCAATCCCAGGTTTGGGAAGCTGAGGCAGGCCTGGGAGTTCCAGGCCAGACAAGCTACATAGTGAGACCCCGTCTTAAAAATGGCATGTGTGTTGGGGGAGGGGGAATTAACAGTCTTTGATCAATGATTTTAAACATCCTTGAGAAAAGCACCTGCTTGCTCTTTAATGACGTCTGATGAAGCTTAACATGCCACTCACATGTGGAGAGGAGAGTCCAGCCAGTGCCAGTCTCAGCGAATCTCCCATGCGGAAACTCTGTCTTGGGGGTCTGTTGTGAAGTTTTGAGCAGCCCCATGGGGAAGAGACGTTCTATGGGCTGCTCTGAGCACGCACAGCGATTTACCTTACTTCCAAGAGAGAGGCTTGAGTTATATGTCCCTTCACCAAGAAGACAGGGTCCTAAGATTCCACCATTCTTGCACTAGAGTTCTTTCCTGCATTTCCCCTCAGATTTAAACAACCCAAAGTTTTCTCTCAAAACCATCCTAATTATTTTTCTTTTCATTTTTTTCCCTCCCAAAGACACAACAGAACGAAAATGGCATAGACTGTTCATCCATGGATGGAATGGCAGTAAAAACCATGAGTTTTAGTAATGGGCTCTCCTGAGCTTCAATCCTTAGTGTGGTCTTTACCAGGCCACTTAGCCCCTCTGAGCCTCAGTTTCTCCACTGATAAACTGGAGGTGATATCACAAAGGGTTTTTTTGAAAATATGATATGTTTTTATTTTACATGTGTTTGCCTGTATGTAAGTCCATGTACATGTGTGCAGTGCCTGTGTAAGTCAGGAGAGGGCATCAGAACTGGATAAGCTAAGATGGTTGGGAGCCACTGTGTGGGTGCTGGGAACTGAACCCAGGTCTTCTGCAAGATCAGCCAGTGCTCTTAACCACTAAGCTATCTCTCTATCCAACCACAGTTGTTTTAAGGATGAAAGAAATATACACATAAAACACACGTGACTTATATCAACAGTAAAAACCCAGAAAGTCATGACCATGTCATTAGTCACTATTACCAGTGTCATCTTGATACGCTAAAAATGTTCTTGGTGCAGATTTCCATGGTGAATGGAAGAGGACCCCATTCCTTCTTTCTCTGTGTGTGTGTTTGTATGTGTGTATACACTGAACCACTCCTTCTTTCTGCGTGCATGTTTGTGTATAAGCTGATGTATGTGCCTATGCAAATCAGAGATCTATGTTGGGTACCTTTATCACTGCCCACCTTATCTTTTGAGACAGCTTCTCAGTAAATCTGATGCTCACTGTCTGGCTAGACTGACTGATCCATGAGCCCTTAAGATCGTACTGTGTCTGCCTCTTAGCAGTGGGATTACAGGATTTTTTTTTCCATGTGAGTTCTGGCACCCAAATTAGGTCCTCACGCTTGAATGGCAAACACTTTAGTTATAGCCATCTCCTTAGTCCTCACATTGCGAAGGATTCTGATATGCCTTTCCCGTCCTAAAACATTCTTCTCTTTCAGATGTTGGACCCCTATGGCCTCCATACTTTTTATCCCCCTATGATTCACCTAAGGCCTCTCTGCTTCTCATCAGAGTCCAGACACATTCTGGGTGAAAGTTCTTCTGCTTTTATCCTTGTCATCTGCCCACACGCTGAGCACTGCGGATGCAGGAAGATCAGTTAAGAGCCCAGCTTTGGGCATGTCCTCCCGGCTGGAGGCAGGATTACCATCAGCTGCCATATACAGGCAAGGCTGTCTTATTTAGAGGACCTTGTGAACCAGTTCATTACAGCCATTTTTCTAATTCCTTTCTCTATTGGTTTTCCATGTAGAGCTGGGACGGTCCCCAGGGAGGCCAAGGGACGCTCGCCTTGAGAGCAGCGTTGTTTCTGTAGGCTCATGAACTCCCTCAGCATTATTTATCCAGCTTCTTTCCCTTCAGGACTGGCTCCTGCACTACCACACATGCTGAGGCTGTCCTCAATGCGTTCTCAGGGACCTGACACTCAGACCCCTTTCTCTGACTCTCTGTTAACACGCCCTTCAAATTAGTGGGCAGGGCTTGATCTTAATCAAATGTTTCATTAGTATCTGCTTCTGGCTCCCTCCAGTCTCTAGTGTTCTATTTGCGAGGCGTTTGTGTAACACACACACATATAACCATGCTACGCACCATCGTAGTAGAAGGGTCCCAAGCAGAACGTGATCCTCTCATTTTAGCAGAGATGGCTTACATACAGGAACGAAACAAGCATATCTGCCCAGCAGTATAAACTCAAGGTCACTCAGCAAGAAGGAAATGGGGTAAAAGATACTGAATTGAAAGTTAAATCCAAGGCAGACTCATTCTGCCCCTCCCCCAACTTTAGGTACCGGTCTGCTTAAAAATCTGTCTGGTTCTTTGGACCCAGGCTCCCAGGTACCGTCCTTGAAGTCCACTAGGTGGACGACTGAACACAGAAAGGACCACACGGAGATGTGGTTTGGGGTTGATGTAAGTGGCAGAGCCTGAAGCTATGTTTTTCAACAGTGAGTTCTCAGAACTACATGGGGGAGCCAAATTGTTGGTACCTGGCCTCGCTCCAGATCACCCCAGGAGAAGACAACTTGGGGGGTGGTGGCATCTTCCAAATATTTCCTGGGAGATTTAAAAATCTGAGAACTGCAGATCCTGAGGTTCAGAAGCAGAAAAGCACATCAGAACTCCCTCAAAATTCTTCAGGGACTGGAGAGAAGCCAAGCACTTAAAAGCACACACCGCCTTTGTACGGCATCCATGTTTGGTCCCAGCACCCTTGTTGGGCACTTCATAACTCCTATAACCCCCACTCCAGGGGCTTCAAAGACTCTGGTTTTCCTGGGCTCCTGCATGTATGTGGTATGTGTATGCACACACCACTACCACCACCACCAGTTAAAAAGAAAATAAATGTTTACAAAATCCCAAACAACTCCCTTCAATCTGGTTCGGTGCAGTTGCAGGTGGACCCTAGGGATTTATACTTAGGCAATTGTTGGGACCATTTGGAGTCCTGGCCTTCAGCTCCTCTTCCCTGTTTGAGATCTTTCCTTTCCTTCTGATGTGAGTTACTGAAAGCTGTGTCATAATTGTTTACCAGCTCAGCTTCACGAGCATGTGTTGCCTTGAGGATCAGAGGATAAGGTTTTCACCTGTTGGCCCACCTGACTGTTGGGTATATAAGCCTCCATGGTGCTATTGAATAAGGGGTTTCTTACCAGTGACTAGAGGTCCCTGTCCCTCTGTCTGTGATGTCTCTGTGTGTCTTTGTGTGTTTCAACCTCTAGCCCCTTGCCCGAAGCTTGTGAAGTGTATGGTAGCGCATAGAGCACAGACAGGGGTTGTACGCTGCAGGCAATATTCCACAAATGCTTCAGTTAAGTGGTACTCCTGCAGGCAGGGGTGAGTCTTCGATTTTGGTGTGCATGGAATGGGGTATGAATGAGTGAAGGGGAAGGGTCTCCCTTAGAGAGGGTGTCAAAGGTCCAGGGTGAGCCACAGGAGTCCAAAATAACAGCCTGACCCCCGTGTTCCAATGTGGCAGATTCTTTTTTCTTTTCTTTTTAAATTTGTTTTATGCGTATGGACATTTAACCTGGATGTGCATCTGTGAACGACATGTGTGCAGTGTGTACCGAAGACCAGGAAAGAGTGTCAGATTCCCTGAGATTGGAGTGTGGACAGTTGTGAGCTGAATGTAGGTGCTGTGAATTAAGCCCAGGTCCTCTGTAAGAGGAGCCAATGCTCCCAACCTCTGAGTAACCTCTCTGGCACAGTGTGTCACATTCAAGAATACAAGGCTCCAAGTTAGGTTCAACTGTGGTTCTAATTCATGTAAACCATGCTGAGAATTCAGGAGGCCCCAGGTTCAATGCCCAGTACTGTGCAAAAACCGAACAAACAAACAAGAATAAAACCACAAGAAAAAAAGAAACAAATGAAACTTGTATGGATTTAACCCCTGATGTGCTGTTGAGCAATGAGGGGACCTTTAGGAGCTGTAGTGGGAACTTTAGCGTCATGTGAGGTCACAGGGGCAGCCCCAGAGATTTCATTCTTGTGGAATATTAAAGATGTGTTACATGTGTTTATGCTGTGGAACATTTGTTTAATGATGCAAAGATGTTGCATTCTTTTATGTTGCATTTGTTTAACTTTGTAAAGCTGTGTTACTTTTCCTGTCTGAAACACCTGATTGGTCTAATAAAGAGCTGAATAGCCAATAGCTGGGTAGGAGAGAGATAGGTGGGGCTGCCAGGCAGAGAGAATAAATAAAGGAGAAAAGAGGTGATGTGGGACTCCCCTCTGTATGCTATGAATGTTTTATTACCATTGGTTAAGAAAGAAGCTTCTTTGGCCTATAGCAGGACAGAATAGAGCTAGGCGGGAGAAAGAAGGCAGAGTCAGAGAGATGCTGCTTTTTTTTTTTTTTTGTGGCTACAAAAGGAGAAAGACACCAGAACTCTCACCGGTAGGCCACAGCCTCGTGGTGATACACAGGTTACTAGAAATGGGTTAATTTAAGATGTAAGAGGTAGCTAGGAATATGCTTAAGCTATCGGCTAAGCAGTATTATAATTAATATAGTTTCTGTGTGATTATTTGGGTCTGGGCAGTCGGGAATGAAAGAGCAGTCTCCATTTACAGGGAGGAACAAGGGAAGGAGGAGACAGGACATCAGGGGCTAGTCACCCAGCCTCACAGCTAGCAAAGGAGTAAGAAAGAGGTAAAGAAAGGAATATAGAATAGAGAAAGATAAAAGCCCAGAAGTAAAAAGTAGACAGGATAATTCATTAAGAAAAGCTGGCTGGAAATAAGCCAAAAGAAGGCCCAGCATTCACAGAAAGAATAAGTCTCCATGTATTTATTTGGGAGCTGGGTGGCAGGCCCCCAAAAGAGTAAAGACTAAAATAAAAAGCCCAACCGCATCCCATCAGCATTTTTCTTGTGTGATAGATCAACCGTGTGGAAGTTGAGCCCCTTTCTCTCTTTCCTACCCAACTCTCCCTCTTTTCCTTCCTGCCAGGAGGTGAAACTGAGCAGCCCTCCCCAAATCTGTGTGGAGGTTATTGCCTCCCTGGTCTCCAAAGCTATGAGCCAACCCTCTCTTTTCTGCAGATGACCAAGTTCAGGTATTCTGTTACAGCTGCAGGAAATGCTGTGGTCTCTGCCTACCTACCCCAAGTTCCAGCTGAAACTTGTTGGCCTGGACCATCTCTGGCTGCCAGGCAGTATTGTGGGGAGGGCTTTGCCCTGCCTAGCTGAGAATGTGCTTTGTAGAGCCTTCCCCAGCATTTCCTAGCCTCCCTCCCATGATGACAAGTTCCTAAGAACATCTAGACCACAGAGTCTGACTCTAAACAAAAACGTCTTGAAATGCAAATGAGGTTTTTGGTAATGCAAGCCTAGCAGTTCAGATTGTTGCTGCATTTGACCTGGAATGTGCATGCCTGTGCATGTGTGTGCGTGAATATGTGTGTTGGGGGTGCCAGTGGGGGATGAGGAGCCAGGAGAAAAGTCTGACAGCTTTTTTTTTCTGTTTACCAAGTTCTAGAAACAGAAATTGTGTTCACTGATGACTGGGTTGGCAATGTGGCACAGGGGTGCAGGGCTTGCCTAGAATGAGAGCGGTCCTAGGTTTGATAAGAGCCGACGATAGCCAGGTGTGGCGGTGCACAACTTTGATCTCAGCACTTGGAAGGCAGAGGTAGGCTGGTCTCTTCGTGTTTGAAACCAGCCTGGTCTATGCAGCAAATTCCAGGACAAGGTTACATAGTGAGAGCTTGTATCAAACAAAAGGAATGGCTGATAACCTCACAGAGATCCACCTGCCTCCCGAGTGCTGGGATTAAAGGTGTGCGCCACCACCGTCTGGCTCTTTTTCCTTTTATGAGAAAAAGTTTGATTTTTCTTTCCCCCACCACACTGGGGTTTAAACCCAGTGTCCTGTGTATGGTGAGGCAAGTACTCTACTGCTGAGCCCCAGCCCCACTTCAGTTTCTATCAAAGAATTCTATACATACAACTTTAAAAGTAAAAAAAGGCCCATGTAGTTGGTAATGGGAAATTAATCTCATGCCTTCCCTTGTGAACTTCAGCCAGTGTTTTTTTTTTTTGTTCTTGACTCCAGTCCTGTGAATCAATCCTGATTTTCTTTCCCAGTTGCTCTTTGAACCCTTTCCCTTGCCAAAAGATTACTTCCTGTTTATTATCTGGCCTCCCATGAGCCTCATATTTAGCTTTGATAGCCTTTATCCACAAAACATCTACTTGATTATTAGATCGTCTTGGAGTTGCATGATGGGTAGAATATCCTTCAAGGCTCCTTTGGAACTGTTGATTTCTGAAACTTCCATTTGGGGCCCATTAGTGACTTTTGTCATCTTCCCCCCAGGTCCTTGAAAGGATGCATACACACTGGAGTTGGGAGAGACAAGTGACCCTATGCTGCGTCCAGGCAGTGGGAAGAGGATGTCATGATATGCATGGTTCAGAGTCCAGGTTTTTGGTTCAGTTCCAGATCTCTGACTGTCACTGGAGCATCTTTGCAATCTCTTTGTTTTGTGACACCAGACTCAATGCGGTCCAATTCTATCACCCCTGAGTGCGGGGACAGCTGTAGAACATTTGAAGGGTGGCTGATTGGTCAGAGCTGAAATGTGCTGTAATGTAGAATAAACATTGCTTTTTGAAGACGTAAGAAGAAAAGGTAGGAGGTTTTTTACTAATAATTTAAAAATAGTGCCTACTTGTTGAAATGATAACATACTGAATCTATAGTAGCTCTGCATACCCGTGGGTGTTTTGTATTGGTGGTTAGTCATTCAGAGTTACAGCAGTAACAGGACATAAGTATTGAACTTTGTAAGGTGACTAACAGTACTTGAGGTCTTCAGGATACAGAGTATTTTATATAAGGGCCTTATAGATTATGGGAGTGCTATGGGGGCTCCTGGACCAGTCCCTGGAGGATACTGCACTAGGTCATGGGGGAATTTATTGTTAATTTTCCTCCCATGACTTACGCTCTATTTCTATTTGATGAGCTGTTCTCTTGTGGCTGTGGAGAAGGGGAATCAGCAACTGTGGCTCCTGTCAGTCCCACATGTCTACGGGAACTGTTGCTTGTGCATTTTGGTTTTTCTTTTTTTTTCTTTTTTCTTTTTAATCTTTCTGGACCCACCTAGCTTCTCTCTGCATTGACTGTCTACTAGGTGGTCGTCATATCCACCTGGCCTCTACCTTCAAGGAGGTGATGGATGAATCCCCACTTCCAGCTTCTGAGGCTTTATGACTTTAATCCTTTTCCTTTGCTGCCATTTTTTGTAGGATTTTGGGAAGGAATGGAGATAGATGTTTGTGATTAATCTGCCATCAGTGAGTCCTAACAGCCCCTGAATCAAATTAAATTGTCAGCTTTAAGGTCCATGATAATTTCCTTTTCATGCCTGGGTTCTGCCATAAGCACACAGCACAGATGGGAAACAACAGGAACTATTTTTCATGGTTCTGAGAAGGCTGGCAAGTTCACGGTCAAGAAGTTGATTATACTCCCAGGTGAGGGCCCTTGCCTTGGCTTTCTGATGATTGCTTGCTTTTTCTATCTGAGGTGGAAATCAGCGAGAGAGGGGAAGACAGAGAGATACAACTTTTCTGATATCATTCTGTCATTTTAAAATTTTAATTGTATTTTATTTTAGATCCAGGGTTTCAAGTAGTCCAGCTGTGTTCAAACTTGCTTGAGGATGACCTTGAACTTCTGATCTCCTTGTTGCCAGCTCTCAGCTTCTGGGATTACAGGGGTGTGTCACAATGCCTGGCCCTGGTGTCTCCTTTTTAGAGCTGCCAGCCACAGGACTTCATGCAGTTACTTCCCAAGGTTCTGTCTCCAAACACCATCACCCTGGCCTTAGGACTTCAAGTTATTAATGTGGGAGGACACAAGCCAGTCTGTGGAAGTGTCTGTTCTGGTACCTCCTTGTTGGGTCATTTGCCACCCAGTGTATTTGTCACCAAGTAGTTACCCCAAGGTTTCTGTCGTATTTCTTATGGTAAAACTTATCCTGTTGCCTACTATGTGAAGGCTTTCACACAGAAACAGATAAGGAAGTTTAAAGCTTATTTGGAAAAGCAGAAGGATCCTAAACAATGCTGAAAAAGAAGAGTCTTCAGGCTCAGTATTGTAAAGTCAGTGTGGCATTGGCATGAGGTCATGTGGGTCCATAGACCATAATGGAATGTCCAGATCTGAATCCACACGTGTACAGTGAGGTACGTGTGTGTAAATAAGAGCACCAGAGCAATGTAATGGGAAGAGGAAAATCTCTCCATGAATGGTACGTACCCATGGGCCAGTCACACATTCATAATCCATGTGCTAATATAAAATTTCAACACTACTTCGTGTTGTACATAAAATTCAATTCAAATCAGATCAGTGAGAGGTTATAATAATAAAACCTACCCGAAGAACACCTGGGGGATGTGTCCATGAGCCTTGAGGAAGTGGAAATTTGTTGGAGAGGATACAGAAAGAACAAATCATTAGTTAGAAACAATCAAAATTTTAGTTTTTCACCTTAAAAAATCAAGAGAAATATGTGAGCTATACACTGGGAGAAAATACTTACAACACACATTTCTGATATAGTTTCTTATATTAGTCATATGTAAAGAACTTCTATAATTCAATTAATAATGCCATGTAAGTGCTTCAGATTGAGCCTAGGTCCTCTGGAAGAGCAACCACTGCTTTTAACCACTGAATCATCTCTCTAGCCCTGAAGAAGACTGATGTTTTAATGGGTTCATTTAAGGTGGGTGTCTGCTTTAAATAAAAGACCTTGTTTTGCGGGGTGTTGCCAAAGATATAGATTAGTTGGTGGAGTGCTTGTCTAGCAAGCTCAAGGTCTTGGGTTCAATCCCAATGTGTATAACCTTGATCATGATAGCCTATGCCTGTAATCCTAGCAGGAAAATGTGATGTTCAAGGTTATCCTTGGCGACAGAATGAGTTCAAGGACAGCCTGAGTGACATGATACCCTGCCCCCCAAATAAGATAAAAATGAAAAAGAAGCTTGTGGGCTAGGACTTCATGACTCCCACTTCTCTGGCCTCCATGGTGCTGTGACCTGCAATGTAGAATTGTCCACTCAAAGGCTCCTCCACGCTGGCGACGTAGATGGGTCAGTAGCTGTTTCTGTGGGAGCTGATTCTTCTAGAAGTTGGCAGCAGCTAAAGACACGAAGCATCTGAGGCCTCTCTCACAAAGTGCTTTACAAAGGCAGATGGAGGCCCTCCAGTTGTAGGAGTTGTAGGCTGGTCTGGTCAGCAGTCAGCACCCCTGCAGGGCAGGCCTTGTTAGTTGACCTAAGAGATTTCATTTCAACGTGCTGAAGATGGATTTTCAGCTTGGCTTTTGTGAAGGCTAAGAAAGATTCATTGCAAATTTCTGTTTGCTTGTCTGGCTTTCGTGGGATAGCGAGTGTTTCCCTTGTTTTAGGTTATCTTTGGCTTCAGGGCAAGAAAAATAGTCAACCATGTCTTGAAAGTTTTAGCCTATACTATACGGCCCTTTTAAAAAATATTTGGTTATCCAGCAAGATATTTCTTGTGTTTCTGCGTCTAGGATTTCTCTGTGGTTTGGCAGCACCAAAGCTTTTCATGGCTGCCAGTCATATCTTAATTGGATCACCTCGTGGAAACTTGGGAGAGATTTTTCTTAAATTTGTTTCCAATTCCTGATGCCAATACAACATTGATTATCCCAGGTGAGACAAGATAAGACAATCTCTCATTTCCTTTCTTTTAAAGGGGTCTAAGACCTTTTCTACATGCCCCCTCTGGAGTAGGGTTCCCTTTTCTCTGTAAAGAGTATCTCTTTGCCAGTTCTTACTCTGGAAAGGAGAGGAGCATTGGCACATGCTGGGGAGGAAACTCAAAGAATGGAAGACCCCGTGTCCCACCATTTTTAGCGCATGGTAAGTTTTTTCTTTCTTAAGTTGTGTTCTTTTTAATTCACCTTGCAACATAAGATAAAAATGTACTCACCATTTTTCTTTCAAAATTATAAACTTGATAGCAGGGGAAGCAATTTAAAACATTATTTATTGTTATTGTGGGTGTGTGGAGGTCAAAGAACAATTTTATGGTTTCAGTTGTTACCTTCCATCTTTAAAAAAATTAAGATTTATCATTATTACTTTTATTTATGTGTATGTGTGTGTGTCTACCAAATGTATGCAGTGATCACAGGCCAGAAGAGGGTGTTGGATCACCAGTAGCTGGAGACACAGATAACTATGAGCCACTGTGTGGGTGCTGGGAATAGAGCTGAGATCCTTCAAGAGCAACAAGTGCTCCCAACCCCTGAGGCGTCTCTCTGCACCAGGAAAATGAGCTTTGATTAAAAAGAAAAAAAAGCAAGATGTGCATTTCATACAGTATAGGCTTTTACTTTTCAGTATAAATGGTCAAAGTCACATTCACAAAGAGGAAGACCAGAGGGCAGCAAACACAGTGATTCAGGGTGACCAGATTAAAATATAGTTTTAATTTTTAATTTGTTTTCAGTAATATTCTAATTATCTGTAACAACCATGCTTTTTCTTATTTGAAAAATCTTAAAAATTTTGTATTGATTTTGTTGTTGTTGTTATTTGTTTGCTTGGTTTTCGAGACAGGTTTCTCTGTGTAGTGTTGGTGCCTGTCCTGGAACTAGCTTTGGTAGACCAGGCTGACCTTGAACTCAGAGATCTCTGCCTTGCTTTGCCTCCCAGGTGCTGGGATTAAATGTGTGTGCCACTACCACCCGGAAAAAATTTTGTATTGATTTTTTTAAAACTACCATTCTTTATATTTTAAGCTAAGGTGTGGTTACATTGCTGTTTATGGGCGACAGGAACCATTTTTATTCAGTCTGACTGTAGAGGCCTGAGGCATGACAGTTCTGAAAACTGTTGCCCACCGAAGCTACAGGACACTCAGGAGAGGGCCATCTGGTCCGATGGACACCAAAGCTTGAGGTGAAGCCACTTTGCCTGCATGACCCCTGATTCCACTGGACTCAGGATTGCTTAGTACTGAGGGGGGTCTGTCAGCTTCATGTTATCTTCTTTGCCCTCTAAACCAGCCCCAGCTGTGTTTCCTTCTGAAGTATTTAGTCTTTTGTAATTCATCAACGCCTACATTCTTGGTGGGTGGGAGTATGTGTGTGTAAGTGTATACACATGTGTGCATGGATGTGCTTGCCTGTGTGTATGTGTGGGGGTCAGAGGTCACTTTGGTGTGTTCTTCTGTCACTTTCTACCTTATTCTTTGAGACAGGATCTCTTACTGCACTTAGAACTCTCCATGTTGGTTGGACAGTATGGTAAGTAAATCTCTACATCTATCTGTTTTCACATCCCCAGCTCTGGGGCCACAGGTATATGCCACCACATCTGGATTTTTGCATGGGATCTGAACTCAAGTCTTCATGCTTGTGCAGGAAGCGCTTTGCCTACTGGGCATCTCACCAGTCCCATGCAATTCGTGAGTACTGACTTTCTAATTTTTTTGTTTCTGAGACAGGATTTCTCTGTATAGTTTTGACTGTCCTAGAACTCACTCTGTAGTTCGGGCTGGCCTCACTCTCAGAGGTCTCTGTCTCCAGGGTGCTGGGATTAAAGGGATACACCACTACCAACCAGCAAATACCAACATTCTTAACAGGCATAGTTTAACAAAACAGCAATAGTAAATGTTATCATATGTGTAGAGGAAAAGAAAAATAGGGCATATACACCAAGTTTTTGATGATGGTTGTAGGGATATCTGCTTTGTAGGTGGTGGAACTCTGAAGTATTTTAATTTTATGTGAACATGCATTATTTTTAGTCTGAAATGTCATGAACAAATGTGAGAAAGGGTGGAATTAATTCTCATCTTGGAGAGGGCTCAGCATATTCTCTCTGTAATGGCCAGGGTAGTAAATAGTTGCAGCTTTGCAGGCCATATGGTCTCTGTGGCAGTGACTCACTGCCATTACTCAACCCACCAGTGTTGCGTGTAGGCCACATTAGGCATTGCATATAGGAGCAGGGATGGCTGTGTTCCAATAAATCTTTATTTACCAAAACAGGCAATAGGTCAGTTTTAGTCAGGGGCCAGTTTGTCAGCCCTAGTTGACGATGAGAGTTTTATAGAAGTGTTGCACCATAGAGTCAAGGAGAACAAGTGTCTACGATCATTCTCTTCAGGACAGAAAGTCTACAATCATTCTCTGTAGGTAAAAGTCAAATACTCTGCAGTCGTACTACCTTTGCAAGCACCAGGAAATGGTCTGTCTCTTGCTGTTTCTGAATCCGAAGGCTACAGACACTCCTTGATTTGTGGTCACACCACTCCAGTGTCTGCTTTATTCATCACATTCTCTTCTATCATCAAATTCCTCTCTGCGTCCCTCTAGGTCGTTGCTTTTTTTTTTTTTAAGGGTATCAAGTATCCCAGGATGGCTTCAAACTTACTACGTAGCCAAGGCTGGCCTTGAACTCCTATTGCTGGTGTTTGTGCCTCTCCAGTGCTGGGGATCAGTGGCTGGTTCATACTGTTCTAGACACCGAACCCAATCCTTCCTGCAAGCCAGAGAAGCAGTCTAGCATCTGAACTCATCCCCAGCCGTTTGCCTGCCTCTTGTGGGACACCTGTGATTCCAAGTGGTGCCCACCTGTGCAGAACATCTCTCATCTCAAGGCATTTGACTCAGTCACATTGGCAGGTGATCCTTTGTCAAGAAAAGTGACATTTATAGGTGGCAGAGAGATGCTGTGTAATTGGGGAATACTTTTTTTTTTTTTTTTTGTCTGACCATATAGAGTAACAAAAGGCAGTCTTGGACTGTTGTGAAAACATTGACTCTGCCTGGCCTGGTAGTTCGATCCTAGAATCTCAGAGACAAAGCCAGGCAGATCTCTAGCCGGGGCTGCAAACACAACAAAAACAAACAAACAAAACCAAAATAAAAACCAGTGGTTTGGTCTCAAGTTCACATGAGCTGAAGGCACAGATCTGATAGACCCTGGTGGCGTGGTCCTGGAAGAGTCCTCTCCCTTCTCTAACTTGTAACCACTACATGATGTGAGGGAACCAGACAACGCGGCCACTGAAGCACTTGTCATCATTACGAGTGACCGCCGCTGTAAATAGTGAGGCTTCAGTCTGGTTAAACCGTTCTGTGCGGAGTGTCATCGTGGAGAGTGCAGTGTTATAAGCAAAAGAAAAACACAAAGAGGGGCTGGAGAGATGGCTCAGTGGTTAAGAGCATTGCCTGCTCTTCCAAAAGGTCCTGAGTTCAATTCCCGGCAACCACATGGTGGCTCACAACCATCTGTAATGAGGTCTGGTGCCCTCTTCTGGCCTGCAGACATACACACAGACAGAATATTGTATACATAATAAATAAATAAATATTTTTTTTTAAAAAAAGAAAAACACAAAGAATGAAAATGTAGCTATTCCTCAATTAGTAGATGTTGACCGACCGCCATTCTGTTGACAGGTTTCTGTCCCACCCAGTCCCACAGCCATTAAGTCCCAAAGAAATCACACAAAGACCTACATTAACCGTAATCTGATGGGCCCAGTAGCTCTTCTTATTAATTCTTATATCAGGCCATAATTCTTGTCAGTGTCAGCCACATTGGCTTGGTACCTTTTTCGGTTAGGTAGTTGTAGTAAGAGGCATGGGCCCCTTGTTCCAACCCGCCCGGCTCCCATCCGTCCGGCTAGCTTAACTCCCGAAATAATTACACAGAAACTGTATTCATTTAATTACTTCCTGGCCCATTAGTTCTAGCCTCTTATTGGTTAACTCTCACATCTTGATTCAACCCATTTCTAATAATCTGTATGTCACCATGAGGTCAAAGCTTACCGGGAAATATTCAGTGTGTCTGACTTGGCAGCTTCGTGGCAGCGGCTCTCTGTCTTCTTCCCAGCATTCTGTTCCCTTTTCCCTGCCTATCTAAGTCCTGGCCTATCAAAAGGCCAAGGCAGTTTCTTTAACCAATGAAAGCAACACAAATGCAGAAGGACCTCCTACATCAGGCAGTCACATCTTGCTTCCTCTGCATCTGGGTCACGACTGCAGGCTGTGCTTCCCTCTTCCCAGCATTCTCATTGCCCTGCCTCTACTTCCTGCCTGGTTTCCCCACCTATACTTCCTGCTTGGCTACTGGTCAATCAGCATTTTATTAAAAATAATACAAGTGACAGGATAAAAGACCATTGTCCCACAGCAAGTAGAAGCATGAGAGATTGCAGGCTAGCCCTGTCATTAAGAACAGATCTTTAAAGTTCTTACGTGTCGCTCTGTATAGAACACGCATCTAAGAAAGAGGCTGATGGACTCATTACCTACAGTTAGATCAAAAGTGTATCTAGAAGTGCTCTGAAAATGGGCTGTAATTCTGTCTGTGAGTTTCCTAAAGGCACGGAGAGAAAGAAGACCATGTATGGATATTTTTAAAGATTTTTATTACATTTATTTAATAAATTTATTGTGTGTGATGTGTGTGTACGCACATGTGCATGTGTGTGTGGTCACTAGATAACTTGCAGTCATTGACTCCTTTTCTCCACTGTGTGGATCCCAGGGAATTGATGTCCTATCATTATGTTTGGCAGAAGTACCTGTCTGGCTAAGCTACATCACTATCCCAAGAATATTATTAATGCAATTTTAAAACAGACTTTTAGGAGTTCCTGAAGCCTGAGTAACATTCAGAGACATTAAAGACAGTTCAACATTAGGCCCCACCTATGAGGTCAAGTGTCTTCAGCAATTGCTCTCTACACAGTTTGTTCTGTGCTGAGGACTACAGTCAGGAACTAGACGGGGAGATTGCCTTTCTTCTTGGAGCTCACAGTGTGATGGGGAATAGAAATACCAGCAAGTTGAAGTAGTGCTTGAGTAGCTGTAGAGAGCACATAGACACACGTAACATGGGGTCTTGTGGGCTGGTTGGGGAAGGTGTCTCTGAAGAGGTAGCATCCAAGATGGTCCCTCCATAATATGATGCTAACTCACCAGGCAGAGAGTGGAGAAGAAACTCTCTAGGCCAGACAGAAAATGACCTGAAGCCCCAAAGAGGCCCATGCCATCACTCCTTACCATACTACAGTTAAAAAGAGAAGAGAGTATAGACCACTTTACACACTTGGTGAAAAGCCACATTGAAGAGACTTACCTTTATTCTTCAGTGCATCAGTCAGAGAACTATTACATGCTATAACAAATAGGCCTCACACTATAGTTTACTCTTGACTCTTTCATTAGCTCTATGGGATGTTTCCAAAGGCTGGACAGCTTTCCCTCAGGTGATAGATAGTTCTATTGTGTCTTTTCTCTTGTGGCAGGGAGAATGCAGATGTCTTGACTTCCTTGGCCCTTAGAATGACCTATGTCATTTTCACAAAAAGCACTGGAGAAAAGTAAAAACCAGCATCCCTGCTGGGTGTGTGAGGTGTTGTGGCACACACAATATCAGCCCTAGGACGCAGAGGCATGTGGATCTCTATGAGTTCAAAGCCAATCTGGTCTATTATAGCAAATACTGGGTCAGTCAAAACTATATGGTAAAACCCTGTCTCTACACCCCGCCCCCAAACCCAAACCAAACATTCCTGACCTGAAAGACACCCACGACAACAGCTTGACTCTGGACAACGGTGTGGACTTGGGTGCAGAGTTGACCGCATCATAGCAAAGACTTCAGAGATTCAAATATCTATATATTTAAATATATCTTTTTTAAAAAATGTATCCTATTATATACAGTTGTACAAAATACAGTACCTCCCTACCTGAATAATCTGAAATACTTTTAAGATGTATTCTTGGGTCTGGCTGTGATTAGGAAAAAAATCAACACTCAAAATCATAATAAAAACCCAAATGTCCTGGGGAATTAATAGGTTTTTCATCTCCATGTTGTTAGTCCTTTGATTCAACTTGAGATGGTTTTGATTCTGATATTTTGCCCAAGTTTAGAAAATTCAGGAGCTATGTGGTTTATTTTCATTGGAATCAGCAAAGAAATGGTGACTGGCTAATGCCCGGGTCTGAGGCCTGTGACACGTCCCAGACCATCTGAGTCAACTGTTCGGTGCACACATCAAACCTGCCTTCCCCACCTTGCCTGTTTGGCATCAACCATATTCCCCTGGGCTACTCATCTAACAGGTTTCTCAGAAAAGGACAGGAAGTTTGTCTGCGAGTGTTGTGTCTTTGTGAGCCCACCAAAGTCTGCAGCCATCACTCTGACCTTTAAATAATTTATAATTTAGTCTTTTACAAAAATATTTATTTGCTTTGTGTGTGTGTGTGTGTGTGTATGTGAGAGAGAGAGAGAGAGAGAGAGAGAGAGAGAGAGAGAGAGACGAGAGAGAGAGAGAGAGAGGAAGATAGAGAGAGAGGTATGGTAGTCAGATGACAATTTTGTGGAGTCTATTCTCTCCTTTGGCCATATGTTCCAGTCATGGAACTCAGGTCTTGTGTGGTGCATGCCTTTACATGCTGTGCTGCTGCTGCTGTGTGTGTGTGTGTGTGTGTGTGGCACTCAGATGACAACTTTGTGGAGTCTGTTCTGTCCTTCAACCCTGTGCTCTGGCCATGGAACTCAGGTCTTGCATGGTGAGTGCTTTTCCTGCTTTGCTGCTCATCAGCGCTCGGCAATCCTCTCTGGTCACCTGTCCGAGGCTCCTGAAACTGCCCTTCTCTTGCTATTGAAATAACAGCTATGCACCTCTACCTTTATTGTTATCTTCTCCTGGTCACCATCCCCCAGTTTCCTGGGTGGGGCTGGTTCTACCATTGGCCTCTGATGTCTTCAGATCAAGAGGTTGGTATTCATCATTTCCATTTTCTTGCTTGCTCTATTGGGGCACAGTTGGATCTTCTTATATCTATTTCATTGTTGAGCCTAAATGTCAACATCTTTGAGAAGGAAGATTGAAGATCCCTGCTTGAATCTTCACATCAATCATTCTGAACTGACAGGCTTCTATCACATTTAGATTCTTCATTGCATGTTTTCCAAGCAATCCCCACCCTCCCCCCAACCCTGGAGGCATGACTGGGTCATGGCTTGCTTTTTAAGGAGTCAAATGAATAATTAAGTATCTGGGTGTTGGTTCCTATGAAACCCTTGCCCTGCCCTCTTCCTGGGTCACATTTGGAAGATTCTCTGGCCTTACATAGTGTATGAGTTTGATCTGTAATTTCTGGGAACGTGTTAGAGGCTCAACTCTTTCCACTAACCCTGGCTAGTCCTGCCCAAAGCTTGTTGCTCTTCTGTGTGGCTCAGTTAGTGCTCTTGGCTGTCCACTGCATCAGGGATGCCGAGCCATGGAACCATCTTAGTCAGAGCTCTCAAGTTCACAGGCACAAGTCACACTCTGTCCTGGACCATCTATGCTTGGCCATATGACCCAGAGCCTGGTGTCATCTCAGGGACCAGTCACATGGTCCTTGGCTCAGGCGCTGCATAGGTACTCTTTCCAATAGGATTTAAGTCAGAGTAACCCAAAGCCAGCAGTTCTTATGAGACTGAAACTCTGGGGAGGGGATTAGAATTCCTTCCCCTTCCCATCACTAGGTTCCTTAGGCTCTAATATCTTTCTTTCTCTGCACACCAGGGGAGAGAAGACAGTTTCTGAGGGAGCAAAGGACCCCATTACAGGGATTAAAGTGTGGACTCCTTATGTGCATATGACGGCTACCCTACCCTGGTAGGGTCTTCCTGTCTTCCCAAAAGCCATGTTATTAATTTTGTTTTATTTCAATCTAGAGGCTTCAATCCAGGTTCCTATGCATCCTAGTTGCTCGCTACCACTGAGCTATATGTACCCTCAGCCCCTAAAGAAGCATTTAAATGATAGTGTTTCTAGATGAACTTGTGCCTACATCACCCCTGTTACTGGCACAGAATGCAACACAGCCATATAAATTACTTTTTGTGCATTTTGCAAGCTCAGCTCATTTGCCAATCGAGACTTTCTATCTTGTCTTATAGGTCAGTGATAGTTTCACTAGAGCAATTTCCAAGCTTTTGATATAGACACCCCATGAGCTGGTGGGAGGAGAAGGAAGTTCCTCACTGGGATAGAGTGGTGGGAGACCAGCAAGCATGCCAACAGCATGGGCGCTTGCTTCTTGCTCACACGATAGGAAGGTGTGGCTGATGGTCACTGTCTTCCTTTCCTGAGCCAGGTGGGCACAGTTGACCTACTCAATATGCTCATTAAGTTATGTGTCAAGAATCTTACATCTTGCCCTTTTTCTTTATTATAACTTTAAAAAAGGTTTTATTTTTATTTTACATGTATGAGTGTTTTGCGTGTGTGTGTGTGCATGTGTGTGTGTGTGTGTGTGTGTGTGTGTGTATGCCCAGTGTCCAGTGTGTATACATACCATGTGTATGCCCAGTGTCCATGAAGGCCAAAAGAGAATGCCTAAAACTGGAATTACACGCAGTTGTGAATCAACACATAGGAGCTGGGAACTGAACCTGGGTCCTCTGCAAGAGCAACAGTGTTCCTAACCACAGAGCCATCTCTCCAGCCCCTATTACAACCTTTCATTTTGAAATAGTTTAAGGCCAATAGAATATTTCAAAAAGCTATGCAGCTGGTCCCCACAGCATCTCACATGACCACAACACATTGTCAGACCTTGAAAACTGAAAGAATACCTTTTTTTTCCCACTTTCTGCACGTAGTACTAGGGATCACACTCAAGACCCCACATGCGCCAACGAATGCCCAGTCATTTAGCTCAGACAGATCTTATTTGGTGTTGATCAGATTATGCACATATATACTTTTAATCGAACAAGTCCTTAGTTTTCTATGGATGTGTGCATCAGGAGTTGTACCAGACCCAACAAGTATATTTCTGGACAGAGAAGGACTCCATCTCTGGTATTTCCTCCACCTGACTGCTACCCTGTCACTATCACTCTATGTCTCCTGCTTGATCCCTTGCCCTAGACACACCCTAGCAGTCTTCAGTCCTTGGCATCCATGTCTAGAGCCAAGCACCACATCACCTTCCCCCTCCTTAGTTTAAAGATCTTTGCATCTGATGCAGAACACATACCTCTCCTTTTGCCAAAACTCTGATTCAAGTTAAAAAGGAAATGGGTGTCTGTATTCTTCAACATTCATGCCAGTGTATTTATCTCTTTCCTTTCTCTTGTTCTGTGGCCTCAAAATCCTTAGACCAAGACTGTCTGCCCTTTTAGCTCTCCTTGATAGCAATGGAGTGTCGTTGGGTTTGGGTTTGTGCCTTCATTTTTGGCATAACGCAATTTGTTGTTGTTGTTGTTTTAAAACCATATAGCCAAGGCTGGCACCAAACTCATTGAGTAGAGTGGTAGAGAATGACATTTAACCACCCTTCCATCTGTCTTCCCCACTTCCTGAGGGCGAGAATTACATGAGTGGCATCAGCTCATCTTATAGATCCCTGGGGAACACATTCAGGGATTTCTGCCTGGTATGTGAGCTTTCTACCAGCGGAGTCACACAGCCCAATCATCTGAACTTGTAGCTCCATCTCACTTTGCCATTGAAAATGATTTTTTTGAAACTACACAGGAGAGTTGAGAAAAATTGAAGTTCCTGAGGCTGCCTGCTTCAAGGCCAGAAGACTTCTTCGGGCTCCTGTCCCAAGGAGTGGTTGCATCCACCTTTTCCCGGGGCTGGTTACTGACACAGCATTCTCCCATTCTTCTTAATAAAAGGGTTGAACATCTAAAGTAGCCACAGGGATTCTTGGCGTCTGTCAGAGGCAGAGATCCACATGGCAGACCAAGAGAGTCATAAAATCTTTGTTTTAGTTTGGACTCGTTTAAAGACTGGAATGAAATTAATTTTTTTTTCTTACGTAGTCATAGAGATTTCCCCTTATAGTGTGGAAATGCTACCAGGGTATGACGTCCAGGGAAAATGACTCTCAGAGATTTATTTCCATGTTTTGTGGTATAGTCCATGGTAGGGGACCTTCTAGCTTTGTTCTGAGTGTTCCTGGATCCTCTTACTGAAGGTAGAGCCCCATATCCACTGCTTGTTCCTACTGACGAGTTTCAGGCTTTTATTCTGCATTGTGGTCTGCAGATGTGGTTTCCAAGCGTGCTTTCACGTGCAAACATCCATTCCCACCATCTCATGGCAGCAGAGCCCATCTTCCAGAAGCGCCAATGTCTGCCTAAAACTTGAGATCTAAAGGGCGTAGCTTCTGGTTTGTGGTCTCGTCTCTCAGCGTCTCATTACAGTAACACACAAGACGCTGAGTGGTCTGGTGAAAAGGGAAGGAGGCACACCTCTGATTCTGGGTCTATTTTAGACACATTTGGGTGGATGTCAACCATAGTTCTGGGTGTGGTGATCCCCACTTGCTGGAGGACACTAATGCCTTGATTAGAGACTGGACACTGCTTCTAAACCCTCAGTTCAAACTACAGAGCTGGTTAACAGAGGACTTCACATAAATAAAACCTGACCTCCAAGATTTAACAGGAGGTGCTTCTACTAATGAAATCAGTTTGGTTCTTTGAGTTAGAATACATCCAAAGTAAGGCAAGAATAATAATGTTTCCTGGGCTCTTTATATAAAATTTGAGACTCTTTTATAATATTACTATGTGTTCAAAATACATAGACGATGTGAAAGACTCTTACAGCAAGAATGGACGCCCTAGTATGTGCCCCTTTGTCTTTGAGCACACACTGATTCTCACCAAGGAAAGGATGTTTCTCTAATCTGGGAATGGCCAACCATCCAGAGTGTTTATATTGCAAGGCAGTTATAAATAACATGTTTCTTCTGAAATTGTGAAGATGTCTAGGAAAGCGCAGTGAGCTTTCCCTTTTCTCTCCTCCTGGATAGAAACTTCCTGACCATACATGTTATCTGTTTCTAAGACTGATCCAGTTTTTAAATAAATTTGATTAATTAATGTGTGTGTGTGTGTGTGCACGTGCTTGTGTGTGGGTGGATCTCGGAGAACAACTTTCGAGAATGGCTTCTTACCTTCCACCGTGCGGGTTTCAGGGATTGAACTCAGGTCGTCAGTTTTGAAAGCTAAAGCCTTTACCTGCTGAGCCATCTTGCTGGCCCTTGGTCCGGGTTTTGATATGCAAGAATTGACTTTTCTAATTTTTTGTCTTTAATAATGCCAAAGCAGATTAAAATTCTGAAGGAGGAAGCCTGGGAGCCATGTGTTTTCTGTGTGTCTTTCGTGTCAATATTTAGAATTCCAATGTCAGTTATTTAGAACTCCAATGCATGAGCCATGTGCCTGTTGCATCCATAAACTGATTATTATCACGCTTGGCCCCAGGATACACAGCCTTCTTAGTAAGAAATTGCTGTCGTAGTTATGGCAACGTGGGAACACTGATCACTTATTTGAAACTAATAAGACTTTAAGACCAGAGTTTCCATGAGGACCTTGGTGCTGTAATCTCCCAGGAAATCTCCCAGGAACCTGGATGTTGGTCAGAGAGCTTTTGTTTACACCTTGGTTGGGTACTTGAGTACCCCTGTCCTTACTATATACTGGATCTATATTGTTGACCAAGGATACATGTAAATGTCAGCTAGGCAAAACCAGACGTTTACCAGAAATGTAACTAACTCATCATTATTAGTGTTATGTCGTCCCTGCCCACTGAAGGGTTGTCTAATGAGGTTATCTAACCTACTGGGCCAAGCCAGGCTTCTTTGGAGTAAGCCACATCCAGAGGGGATAGAGCTAGAAATTGGCATTTCTAGGCTGTCAAATTGCCTATGAAATGCCTTTTGGGAATAGAAAAAAAAATCCCAAGTTTTTGTTTTGTTGTTATATGTGTGTGTGTGTTTGTGTATATATACACAATTGCATGTGGAATCCAAAGACTGAAGTTCTGTATCTTTATTGCTTTCTATCTCATTTTTTGAAACAGTGTCTCTCACTGGATCTAGAGTATTGTGGAATATTATTTTAAGATGTGTTACATTTGTTTATGCTGTGGAACATTTGTTTTAATGATGCAAAGATGTGTTGCTTTTGTTTTTGCTGCATTGGTTTAATTCTGCGAAGCTGTCTTGACTGTCTAAGACACGTGATGGTCTAATAAAAAGTTGAATGGCCAGTAGCAAGGCAGGAAAAAGGATAGGTGGAGCTAGCAGGCAGAGAGAATAAAGAGAAGGAGAAATCTGGGAAAAAAGAAGCAATAGAGATCAAGGGGAAAGAAAAGAAGAGACCAGCCACCCAATCATACAGCTAGCCACAGAGTAAGAGTGAAAATAAGATTACCGAATTAAGAAAAAGAAAAAGCCCAGAGGCAAAAGGTAGACAGGATAATTTAAGTTAAGAAAAGCTGGCTAGAAATAAGCCAAGCTGAGACCTAGCTTTTAATAAGTAATAATAAGCCTCCGTGTGTGATTTAGTTGGGAGCTGGGTGGCGGGTCCCCCAAAAGAGTAAAGAATAATAAGAGTAAAAACCACAACACTGGAGCTCATTGATTGGCATGACTGACTAGCCAGCAAGCTCCAGGCATCCTCCTGTCTCTCTCTGCCACACCCAGCTCTTTGTATGGGTGCTGAGACTGTATTCATGTCTTTGAGCTTGTGTGTTGAATATTTGACTGAATGAACCATCTCCACAGCTCCCTTGTGTTTTTTAAGAAATAGAAAAAGAATATAAAGGATCTCTCAAAGAATGACCAACTGGTTTAAGTAGAGAAGCAAGACAGATTAGTCTGGTCAATGAGCCCTGGAGAACCGTTGTGTTGACATATGTATATTTCTGGTATTTCAGATGCTGTGGCAGGAGGATCTTCGGTTCAAGGCCACACTGGGTTATGTAGGGGGATTATCTCAAAAAAACAATGCAAAGAAAAGGAAGAAGGAGAGGAAGAGGAGGAAGAAGGCAAGACAACAGGTATTGGAGGTTAGTCTAAGACTATGGCAAGCAGATGATCTCACTACAAGCAGAGCCTGGGAATTAAGGTGAAGAGCAATTGATATAGGTAAGCCAGTCCTTGTGAATGGGTCCATTGAGGAAGTGCTGTTGGGTGGGAAACTAGGTGGAGGCAGCTTGCTACTTTTTAGGAAAATGGAGGCAGGTGGCAGCGCCATGTACTGAATGGGGAATGCAGAAAAAGAAGAAAGAAAAGAGGGGAAAACCATGTGATCATATGATGTAGGATTCCCATCTGTATGCTGTGAATATGTTTTATTACCATTGGCTAATAAAGAGACTGCTTTGGGCCTATAGGCAGGGCAGAATAGGCCTACCCAGGAAAACTAAACTGAATGCTGGAAGAAAGTAGGTGGAGTCAAGGAGATGCCTTGTAGCTGTTGAAGGAGACAGATGCTGCCAGAAACTTACTGGTAAACCATGAGCTTCATGGTAAGATACAAAAATAATAGGAATGGGTTAATTTAAGATGGAAGAGCTAGCCAGGAATATGCTAAGTCATTGGCCAAGCAGTGTTGCAATTAATATAGTTTCTGTGTGATTATTTCAGATCTGGTTGGCCGGGAAATGAATGAGCAGCCTCTGCCTACAATCATACAATCAAGGGCTCTATGAATCCAATACGTTAACCTGGGAATATGCTCAAGGCCACAATAAGGACTAATTACATCTGAGGCTTGTTCCTTGGTATGGAAGTGTGTAAAACACGTGAAGTCTTGGGCCTTTACAGCCCTACTGAAGCAAAACCTAGGAAGATACCCCAAGATGTGTAAGTAAAGCAGCAGAAGACCATCCTCGGGAACCCAATGAGCTGAACTGAGTTAGTGCTGTTAAACATTTGATCTGGGAAGCAATCTACTGTGTTCAAGAATCTTTGTCTACATAAGAGTTTGTAATGCCGCCTGGGGAAGAAAGAAGTGTAATGGACACCGTGGTTTAAAGATGCTTTTCAATGGTGAGATTCTGTTTCAGCTATAACAGGGAGAAAAGAAGGAGGAGGGAGGAAGAAAGAGAGGGAAGGAAGAAGGAAGGGAAGGAAAGCAGGAAGGAATGGAGGATGGTCAGAGGGTGTAAGGGAAGGAAGGTTTGAGGGAGGGAGGGAGCAGGGAAAGAAGGGAGACAGAGATATGTGTGCACTAGATTGTTCTCAGTGTGTATCTGGGTTGAGAAGGAACTGGCTGCATCAAGCAGAGACTCCACTTCATGAAAAGGAAGCAAAAGTCCCCGATTCCCATTTTAAAGATGAGTTTCTTTTTAAGGAAGGAATGTCGATAATGGTTACAAATTTCCAAATATTGCTTTCAAATGGAGGAGAAGATTCTGTAAAAATTTCACAGCAAGAAGTTTGTTTTGTTTTGTTTTGTTTTTGTTTTCACTTGGCTGTACTGGGCAGGCATTCCAGCAGGTTCTGCCCTGTGCTCAACATACTATAGGAGTTTAAGTCAAACCCCGTGTAGGCAGAAAGTAGAGTAGTGCCTTCAGTGGTATCTGCATGCTAGGTCGCTCAGAGAAACACACCTAGGTGATGCAGTTCAACATGCAGGCATTTCATGGTACTCAGTTTCTGTGATTGGGGGAAATCTAAATTTGATTTACCTGGTTGCCTATGGCTTAACATCTTTGCAAGGCTGCCATTGAGGACTCTCATTTGAAGGCTCATTTTGGTGGTCATTGTTGGAGAACTCCATCTGCCCTTGGGGATATTTGGGAAACCTCAGCTTTGCATTTTTAAAATAAGTCAGTAATTCCAGTCCTTAATGAGGAGAAGGGAATGGCACAGGGTGTGGGCATTTTGTAGGAATCATGGGTGATGTACGAGAGACCACAGAATACATTGTTATTTCCTCTTTCATTTCTACACCTATTAGTGGACTGGAATGGGTCCTTTTCCTTCTACCATGTGGGTCCCAAGGGTTGAACTCATCATTTTGCTTGTTTGTTCCACTCTGATAGATGAGGGACTTCTGTCACCCATAATGGTTGTCTCCTGAAAGTTGACATCTCACCAACACATGCCATACACACACACATGTGCATGCACACATATGTTCACACATATGTACATACATACACACACATTAAATGTAACAAAAACAGATAAATTATTAACAATCTGACTGAGCATGGTTCTCTGAGATCTTGCCCCTTTGGAGTATATGGTTTTCACCGATCATAACTCCATGAAGCCTGTCCTGCCTCAGAACCTGATTGGACCCCGTTACCTACACTGCCTGATCCTATCTGCCTGCACAGGCCCAATTGCATGGAGACCTGAAAGTCTCTGTGCTGCTGTCTGCTTCCACCAGGACAGCACACGCTTCCCGGGGTGTGCCCTAGCAGTTCCCAAGCCTGGAGCAGGACCTGGTGCGGGAGACTATGACTAAATATTTGTTGATTGAAGAAATAAATGGGAAAGGAAAGTTGTGCTTAGCTTTAGATAAACCTACCATTTCTCCCAGTGCAGGAAAGCTGGCCATGTGACAAAACCTTCCAGCTAATGGCTTTTCTGGCCTCAATTTGGGGTTACTGGCCTGAATCTAGAAGTTATTGCCATATCAAGTCCATCTAAAAAGGCCAGTTCCAGGCTGACTCTGGCCTTGTAACCTAACCCCAAGTTATTCTGGGGCACCGGGTGTTTTTGTTTCGGTTGCCTCTGTGTGGCCTGTTCCATCAGCCGGGTGCCTTTAGCAGAGAAGAAGACGCGCGCAGGGAGGTCCTGCTCTCCAGAGCCTCTCCAGGAAGGAGCTCTTGTCCCTCCCCTCACACCCATCTTTCTGCCCTTGATCCAGGAGATGCTGCCTGCTGGGGGCAGCCAGCCAGCTACTGTGATGGCAGTGCACTCCCACGGAGCTGAGCTATTGTCACCAGCCCACAATTATACTGGATTTTGGAAAACCTCTGTGTGGCAAGGAGCAAGATCTTGTGTTTCCAGAAATTAATTCAGGTTGAAGCCCGAGAAACTTGCAAATTCTGGATTTTCAAACACACACCTTATTTGTTAGCATAAATGCATCCTAAGCAGGAGCTTAGGAGCTGTTCAGTCAGGCCCTGCTTTTGCCCCCAAAGAACAATGCACCACGAAGTTTCCAGAGAGGGAGAGTGAGTGGTGGTTGCTTTCACCTTCAGACAAGAAGTTCAACTGCTGGATGTGAGGGCGAAATAGAAACAAACAATCTTCTATCTCTAAGGAGTAGTTTGGGAATATCTACTTTACAGAAAAAAAGTTTCAGAAAACTCTCCTAAGGCCATGTTCACAGTATGTGTTTTAGTTTAAACTCTGGCTTAGGACTTCTTCAGAGGCCTCTCTATTTGACAGACACACATAGACCAGCTATGTCCCAGGAATGCACACACAAATGTACTAATTTATTTCTTTTTGATGGAGTAAGTATCTGACTTCTAACTATCTGAAGTGGCTAATGTCTTTTTCTTGATAGAGTGTGTGTAAGAGTCAAACACTACACGTGCGCAGCCGGCTGATGTCTTTTTCCTGATAGAGCGTGTGTAAGAGTCAGAAACACTACACGTGTGCAGCCGGCTGATGTCTTTTTCCTGATAGAGCGTGTGTAAGAGTCAGAAACACTACATGTGTGCAGCTTCCCTGAGAAACAACCTCAGCTTTGTTATTTTCTATTCCTTTGAAGAAAAAAAATCTAGATTGTTATTTCTTTCCCTCAACTGAGAATTGACTCCCTCAAGGTGTCCTTTGACCTCCACATGTACGCTGGCATGTGCACATGCAAACACATACATAAAATAAATAAATGTAAGAACAAAAATAAAAATACCACAGAAACTTACTGTATGTTATTTAGGAGTATGCTTAGCTTACAAATAGTTGAACATTTTCTAGATGACTAATCTAAAATATATATCATTTCTGATTTTTAGTTCAGTTCCCTTGTGGTTGAAACTCCTAGCTAATCTTGTAAGAAATAGGAAATTCAGTGAATCACCTTTTATACTCAAATCATTTTAGAGTTTCTCTCTCTCTCTCTCTCTTATTTAAACTTAGAACAGAAACAAAGGAAGGTGATGTGGGTTCCAGGTATTTTGCAAAGATCTGTGCACTTTGTGGTTAACATAAGCTGGGGAGATGACTCATCAAGTAGAGCACTTGCCACACAAGTGAGAGGACCAGAGTTTGGAATCTCAGCGTTCGTACATGCCAGGCAGTAGTATGACCCATCTGTAACTCCAGTGTGCTGGAAGCAGAAATAGGATCCCCCGGAGCAAACTGACTATCTAGACTAGCTGGGTTCAGGTGAAAGACCCTACCTTGATATATGAGGCGAAGGATGATTGAGGAAGACACCTGAAGTCTCTTCCAGCATCTTCATGTGCGTACCCCCCCAGACACGTACCTGCACATCACAGAGCACCAACATGTACACACATGCATACCGCAGATGCGCATGGACACCCTGACTCCAGATAGAGTCCTTTCGAAAATGTTTCCTCCAGGACACGGATGTGAAAAATTATCTCCTGAAATCAGTAATGAGTCCAAGAAACATGCAGTGGTCTCTGTCTGTTCCTTAGCAAGACACAAAAGGTGTCTCCCTGTTGTCAGCCGAGTCTTGAGAGGTGAGTGTGCTTCTGTCACTTGGGATGCCGTATCTGCCTCGGTGAGTGTGCTTCATCACTTGGGATGCCATATTTGCCTCACACTTCTCTCAGTTTGGTCTGGTGTTTCAGGATCTTGAAGCTGGCATACTCTTTGACAAATCAGTCCTAAACACTTTCTGGCAATGAAATCAGGACTGGCAATGTGATAACAAGGTTATGAGAATAGGCATTTCTTACTGGACCTCACTCAGTGTCTTCAAAGCAATTTCAGTACTGGATGTTACCAGGTCACCCATTGGTCCTTTACAAATGCTAGTGTTTATGCATAGCCTCCTCTTTAAAAGTCCAGTCATTGTACCCAAAGATCAAATTCCAACATCTTACCATGAATGTTGCAGGGAATTTCATTTGCAAATTGAGGAGTAAAACTTGAAAAGTATAAAATATACCGAGTACAGATATGTTGGGAGGTGGAAGGAAACAAGTATGGAACTCTCCTTTCCAAGGTGTCTGATGTCCTTGGGTTGTAATAAAAGAAAAGCCTGCAAGGCAGTTTTAGCTTTGAGATTAAATTTAATCTTGCATGGAGATTAAGTTGCAAGACGTGCCAACAGCATTGTTATGATTCTGTTTACCAGATTCCAGAAGAATGTGTTGATTCAGTAAATTTGATTTTCAATCTAGTCAATATCATTTAGCCAAAATAACATGTTGGAGGCTCCAGTCTTTCTGTCCCTCATGGGCTTTTTTGGTGGTATGCCCTGCCCGGCTCATGATCCTTATACATGACAAAGTGTGTCTATCACCCAGATCTGATGGTTTTCTCTTTATTAGGGCAGAATGATAAGCATAATAAAGACTTGCTGTCATGAATGCACTTGTTTGGGGGGGGAGGAGTAGGCTGTGCATTCCTGGTGGTGGGCATCTGGTGTCCTGCTCCATCATTCTGTGCCTTATTCCCTCAAGACGGGATCTCTCCCTGAACCTGGAACTAGGCTGGCAGACAGCAGACCTAGAAAGCCTCTTGCCTCTATCCCAACACAAAGCTGCTGTTATGAAAGATCAAGATGTCCCCTCCCCACTTGCTGGGCTTATGAGCTGTCTTCCTGGAATACCCTTTCCTCATGCCATGCACCATGAGGAATCCCCAAAGGCTGAATAAATGAGGCAGTCTAGCATCCAAAACTGAGTTCAATATGTCTGTCTTTCTTCTTCCAACTTCAGGTATTTTACAATAACTGAGTTGCATCCTCAGCCATGGTATATAGCCATATCTTTTAGTCTTTCTATGTACTTTAAAGATTTTGGAAATAGACTTGGAAGTTTATCAGTTAAAAGCTCAGGTTTCAATATTTAGTTCTGATATGTGCTGGATTTATGACCGGTTTAATCACTGCTTTGTTTTTTCTGGTTTGTGATAGCACTGGGGAGTCAAATGATGCCCTACAACTCGTTAAGTAGTTGTCTTAGTACTGGGCTATATCCCCAGTCACTGGAAACTCTTAAGCTCCATATTTTTAAAAAAAAAAATTCTAAAATAGGAACAAAAAACTTTCATCTGGGATTACTAGAATAATGAAGGTATTTTTGGTCATTCTTTTACAAAAAGAAGCTATGCTTGGTGAGGCATGTTGCCTGGCATGTGTAAAGCCCTAGGCTCCATCCTCAACGCTATAAAACCGTATATTTGGACTGGAGTGATGGCAAGCTGGTTAGGAGCTCTGGCTGCTCTTACAGAGGACCTGGGTTCAGTCCCACACACCCAGTTGGTAGCTCATAAGCATCCATAACTGCAGGTCTCACTTTGTAACCCTGGCTCACCTGGAACTCACAGAAATCTGCCTGCCTCTGCCTCCTGAGTGTCAGCATTAAAGGCATGCACTACCCTGCTCTGCCAGAAAAGATATTTTAAAGAGCCAGTTCTCCACACACGTCCTTTTGGACAGATCTAATAAGCAATTTCAGTGTCTCCTAAGCAAGTCCCCAGCCTGCTGGAAGAGGAAACAAATGGAATCTGCTGGCCAGTCCTGCTCCTAATTCCAGGCAAGATCCAGAGTTGCCTCATGCATGTAAAGATTGCTTTCCAGAAACATCTGAGAGGAGAATTTATCCTTGCTCCCCAAATAACCAAAGGGCATGTCCTGCACTTCTTCAGTCTGAGTCACTGGCTGTGCAGGCAAGCCTAAGCCTCTAGATGTGTTTTCTTCGGGAGAGTTTTACCTTGGCCTCAGCCATTGTGGTCATTTCCTCATTCACAACAAGCCATCAGTGTTCTGAGAGGCAGCGTCAGCCCAAAGCCTGTTCATTCGTTCCATTCACCATGGAAAATCACCAACTCAAGTAATGAGCAGTCTAGAAAAAGATCAACAAACAGATGGACCTTCTGTGGCCACAAAGTTCTGAGCCTGGAAGACCTCCCTCAAGGAGACAGGGCTGCCTCAAGGGCCTCCCTGTAGAATGCTTGACTCTGCTGTGAGACAGAGACCATGGTGGCCACATAATTGCTGTTTTCTCCAACATTTTATGGAGCAGGGAAGGCTATTTTAATGCGACTACATGACCAACCAAATGGAAGACTTATTGGTACCGTTTCCATGAAAAAAGCATCAGCATGTGTTTTCTTCCGAGCCACTAACAACTAAGTTGTTTCCTGTAACTGTCAACTCCCAAGTCTTAATTGACAAGGCTTTAAGGAAATTTGCAGATCTCTCTGATAAAGTGTTAGTTACTCTCCTGCTGGTGATCTAATCCCTGACACAACAACCTAAAGGGAGCAACAATTTTGACTCCCAGTTTTAGAGGACTTAGCCCACCACGGTCAGAGAATCCCATGGGTTTAGGCAGAACAGCGTGATGGTGGGAGTAACATGGCAGAGCAGTGTGGAGGTACTGTGCCAGCACGTGTGCCAGTGTGCCACCTGTGCGCCACCTGTGCGCCACCTGTGTGCCACCTGTGCGCCACCTGTGTGCCACCTGTGCGCCACCTGTGCGCCACCTGTGTGCCACCTGTGCGCCACCTGTGCGCCACCTGTGTGCCACCTGTGTGCCACCTGTGCGCCACCTGTGCGCCACCTGTGCGCCACCTGTGCGCCACCTGTGCGCCACCTGTGCGCCACCTGTGTGCCACCTGTGTGCCACCTGTGCGCCACCTGTGCGCCACCTGTGCGCCACCTGTGCGCCTGATGCCTGCAGAAGCCAGAAGAGGATGTAGGATCCCCTGGAACTGGAGTTGTGAGCTGCCATGTAGGTGCTGGGAATTGAACCTGGGTCTTGTGGAAGAGTGACCAGTATTCTTCATTGCTGAGCCATCTGGATGTTTTCTGCTATTATCTGGAAATTTGTCAAATAATTTCTCCTGGAGAATATAGTGTATTAACCGTCCTGATAGTTTAAGAAAATCAGTCCTGGGCTTCTGTGACCTGATATGACTTGTTTACTTCACCCATGCTAAAAGGAGGTCAAGGTTATTCTTAGAAAATATAATTTTAAAGATAAATATCTGACTTCTAATTTGAATGGAAATGGAAATGATCTCAGAGCTCTTCATTTAATTAGCAGCCTCAACCTTTAGAAATGGGGTGTGCTTCCAAGAAGGAAGGGACATTTGGCCAATCTTAGGGTTCATCAGCCATGGCCAATGTTGCAATCTCTCTGTGGTATTTGAACAGCTAGCTCTTCCTAAACCTTGGGCAGGGTCATTCTTCCATCACTGCCCAGATGCCCTCCTTTGGTCTACAGAAGATTCTGTGCAGGGACCTACAGGCTTGTTACTGGGCAAAAGACATGGAGCTAACCCACTTGGTACCTACCCTTCTCAGACCCCAGGTTTACCAGCATGCAGTGTGGGCTGGGTGGCACAGTATTTGGAGAGAACCCTTCGTAAAGGCCAGTGAACTGGTTTCGTGGATGACAGACAAAAAAGATGATCTCAATGAGCAAGTATATTGGTTGACAGAGTGAGGATACAAAACAATGTATTTAAAACACCCAGAGTACCTATGTACCTTGGAAGGGATAATTATTAAATATTTGGTTTAGTTTAGGAAGAACCAAGGCTCAGTGGGACATAGCCTTTTTCATCTATTGGAAATTTTATATTGTCTATTGTTTAAACGAGGTGCTAAAGCATTTGTCTAGCAGTGTGCAGGCCCTAGTTTAACCCTTAGCCCACCATGTAGCTCAGGTTGGCCTCAAACTCATCATATAGCCAAAGATAATCTTGAACTCCTTTTTAAAGTTAACTCTATCTTCCAGGAGCTGGGGCTGCGTGCGTGAGCCGCTACATCAGATCTGTTAGGTCCTAGAGACCAAACCCAAGGACTTTGTGTGTGTTAGGCAATCGCTTTGCCAACTGAGCTATGAACCACCCAGGTTTTAAAAGCACGAGGAACTTTTATTTATCCGCTCTTCAGTTGTGATTGGAATTCTCCATCTTTTCCACCTCAAAGGAAAAAAGATTATGTTCTCAACTCACTCTTTGAGCGACTCCTTTAGGTGTCTCTGCTTCACACTCCCACCCCAAGCAGGAGTCTTCCCCAGGGCTGCTGAGCCCGTTGTTGACTGTCCAGCAAGGGGTAGCTCCGGAAAAGAGCTGGCTGGTGTGTGTGGTTGAAATTCCAGCAGCCTTAGTGTTGAGACCGAGGTAGTAAAGCCTAAACTTGACTGAGGCAAGTACCTTCATAAGACAAAAGTTAAGAAAATAATGTACTGGTGTTTGGATCAGCCACTTCTCTGGTTTGGGCTTAGTGCAGAATATCTCCAGGGTTGGTTGGCATTTAATCCCCATCGAGAGGCAGTAAGAGGGTAGAGTTTTAATCCCATTATGATATTCAGAGGTGGTGTTTGGGTTAGACAAGGTCATCAGGGTAGGACTCCCATGATGGAGCACTGGTGGTTTCATAAGAGACCATAAAACACATAAACACATGTCATCGGTCATGCGGTACCTGCAGGAGTTCAGGCTTCTATTGTAAGAAGGCCACCTCCAGGTGGGCCCGACCTTGGACTTCTAGAGCTGTGAACACAAATAAACCTTACTTTAGGCATTTTGTTATAGAAAGGACAAAGAAAAAAAATATAGTCAAATAAGGACAGGAAGAGGGAAGGGGAATGTGTGGGAGGGTCCTTGGGGGTCACTGTAGAGAATGTGGGCTTGGTGTCCTAGGGGATGAAGGGCCACCACCAAGTTTCGTGTGGTACAGTGGGATAGTAGACCTGTCCTGGAAACAGGCCATTCCAGCTGCAGAGAAGAAAGGGCACAGAAACATTCCCAGTGACAGCTGGAATAATCCAGGAAGATGAAGATATGGGCCTCCTTCAGGGAATTCAGGTCTCTGTCCCTGTCCTTTATTACCTTCCAAGGACACACGCTGACGTGATGTCACAGGTGCTTGAGCATTTAAAAACTTTACATACATTAGACGTATGGGAAGGCCATACTGCATCCCAGCACATCTGCCTCATCCACAGGAGTCACTGAATCTGTGAAACTCACTAGAGTTCATTTTCCTCAGTGCTGCTATTTATCTGGTTCAAGGTCCATTCATCAGCCCACACTCTGCTTAACTGTCTTTCTCCCCTCCAACCTGTCCAGTCCCTGAGCTTTCATAACAGTTTTGAAGAACAATGATCAACTATTTTGTGAAATGCCCTCCAACTTGGGCTTCCTTGTATTTTCCAGCGGTTAGACTCAGGACGTGCACCTCGTGGTCCATCCTACTACATTCCCTGGCATTGCCAAGTTAATTTCAGGTGATCTAACTGAGAAAATTATTGGGAAATCCTGTTAATCCTTCTCTCTTCTTAGCATCCACTTCCAGTTCCTGGTTATTTTTGATTCCTCCTTCATTCATGAAGGTATTTCTGACCACTTCAGAGAGACGTTGGTCTCTCCCTTCTGTAATAACCACAGAAAAGACAGCAATTCCCAGAATGGAAAAACATCAAGTTTGAGCTGCCCAAAGGCTGTGTAGCTAGACATCACCATTACCACAACTTGTTCTAAATGTCGCAGTCTGTGTTGGAGGGGGCAGAGGAGATCCTTCCGAAGCCTCCTCAGTCATGAATACAAAGCTGGCTAGAGAAGATCCCTTAGTATCCAGCTAAGCCATGAGAGAAGGAAAATAGCCATCCATGGACTCTTCTGAGGCCTGTTTGTCATAGTAGCTTACTGTGACATCCCAGACACTTAGAGCCAGACACCAGGTATCAAAGGATAGGCAATTTAGCTTCTGAGAGTAAATTCAAGTACTCTGAGAAAGAAAGCAGGTAGATAATAATGGCTACTCCAGAGTCTAGGAAACATTTATGAATGAATATTGCAATGGCCACCCCCTTGGCCAAGCTCTGGAAAGAGCCTCTAGACCGCTTCTCTCTTCCTTACATCTTGACAAAAGCCAGACAGGGAGACAGTTCCTGCCGAAGAGCACATTCTCAGGTCAGGAAGATGAGTTATCATCCAAGCCTTGTTTCTCCAATCAGAAGGGAACGCTTTGCTCCTTCTAAGGGAAGATTCTATCCCTTGAACATCCAAAGGCAATAACCCTAAAATGTGAAACAGGACTGGGTTTAGACATCTAGACAATGGCTTCAGATGAGCTTATTCTCCAGGGCTCAGGCCTGTTTTTCTTCTTATAAATATCTAAATGGGATGTGGAATTTCCTTTTAGGAAAATGTTTAGACCAAACACAATGTAGTTGTATTCCTTGAACTTGAAGTGTTGGATACTATTCACTGAAGAGACCCTGTTCTCCTTCTGTGTTGTAACTCCATGCACAAAACAGACTACTGCCCACAAGCATGTATGGTTGAAATTGGCTTTGCCTTATTTTTCTTTATGAAATGATGGGAGAAACCATGGTTTCTTAAAGAAATCATGGGTTGGAGAGATGGCTCCATGGTTAAAAACATGTACCACTCTTGAAAAGGACCTGGGTTTGGTGCCCAGTACCCACATCAGGGACATTCAGGCACCAGTACTCACATACACAGACACACATATACACCATCCCAACTCCACCCCAACATACACAAATTAGAACGGATTCTAAAAACTGTTTTAGAAATGGTCTAAACATTAATAAAAGAAATCAAACTGTTTATATATTGTGGTGGCTCATGCCTATAATCCCAGCATTGAGTGGGCATAGAAAGATCACAAGTTCAACATAATCATCAACCACGGATAGAATATAAATCCATCTTGGGCTACGTGAGACCCTGTCTCAAAACAAACAAAACAACAATGTGCTGGCTGGTTTTTCTTAGCTTGACAACAGCTGGAGCCACCTTGAAGGAAGGAACCGCATTTAAAGAAATCCCTCCATCAAATTGGCCTGGAGGCAAGTCTGTGGGCCAGTGAGTCTGTAAGGTAGAGAAAAGCGGCTGACCAGGAGCCTTTCCTCCGTGTTTTCTCCCTCTGTTTCTACCCTGACATCCCTCCGTGACTGACTGCGATCCAAAGGACAGATTGGCCAAAAAAAACCCTTTCTTCCTCACGTTGCCTTTGGTCATGGTGTTTATTACTACAGCAGCAGAAAGCAAACCGGGCCGAAAATGGTACCAGAAAATAGATGGTTGCTGGGACAGACCTGACTATGTTGTTTTCTAGGAGGATTGTAGAGGGTTTTGGGACTTTTGAGTGCTTGGAGCTCAATGAGCTGCTGAGGGAAGATAAAAAATGACGAGAGGTGGAGAACATCTAAGCCTGACTTGTGAAGCTTCAGAGGGGAGCCAAGGCTCTGCCAGGGAAATTTGTGCAATACAGTTTGAACTGGAATCTATATTCAGGAAGCCTTTGCTTTGCTGGGTCAATCAATGCTGGCCAGCAGGGGCTGAGGAATCAGCTGAGGTTAGTAAATCAACATTGCCGAGGGGAAGTCGTCTGGGAAGTGTTTCCTCTGGGTCAGCACATGAAGCTGTGGTCCAGCAGTGAGCAGGGGCCAAGGCTGCAACTCAAGCTGGCAGCGACCTTGGGAATGTACGTCTCCTGTGTGTGAACCATGAGGAAGCTTGCATGCATTTGTTTCTCTCTGTTCTTTTTTTAAAAAAAGATTTATTTATTTATTATGTATACAACATTTTGCCTCTATGTATGCTCGCACGCCAGAAGAGGGCACCAGATCTCATTACAGATGGTTGTGAGCCACCATGTGGTTGCTGGGAATCGAACTCAGGACCTCTGGAAGAGCAGCCAGTGCTCTTAACCACTGAGCCATCTCTCCAGCCCCCCTTCTCTCTGTTCTTGACTGTGATGTGATTTGACCCATAGTTTCCAGGGTCTGCTACTGTGACTTCCCCACAACACTGGACTAGAATTCAGAACTATGAGCAAAAACTCAACCTCCACCAAGTTGCTTTTTGACAGGGTATTTATCGCAGCAACAGAAATGAAACTAGGAGTGCCTGTGCCCAACATCAGTGGAAAGACAGAGGTATTCAGTTCAGCGCACTCAAGCCATAGCAGTTAGCTTTCCTTCAGCCAGTAAGGTTCTTTCCTTGTAGGGCCATTGTCCCACAGCATTTTAGAGTTGACTGGTGTGGGACAATGGTCTGTATTCTGTCAATTATATTTTAAATAAATGCTGATTGGCCAGTAGCCAGGCAGGAAGTATAGGCGGGACAACCAGACAGGAAGTAGAGGCAGGTCAATGAGAACAGGAGAATTCTGGGAAAAGGAAAGCTTGGTCAGCAGTCCTGAGCCAGCTACAGAAGAAGCAAGATGTGACTGCCTCGCCAAAAAGGTACTGAGCCACATGGCTAACATAGACAAGAATAATGGGCTAATATAAATTATAAGAATTAATAAGAAGCCTGAGCTAATGGGCCAATCAGTTTATAACTAATGTAGACCTCTGTGTAATTTCTTTGGGACTTAACGATTATGGGAACCGGGCAGGACAAGGACTGGGTGGGACAGAAACCCCAACAAAAGTTGACTAAGTGTTGTTTCCAGTCTCCCTTCTTACATTGGCAGTCTATCTTCTTGGGGACATGGCTAGCCTCTCTGTACCTCCTCTAGTTTCTAACCTGTAAAGCAGGTATAGAATATACCTTAGTGAAATGCTCAACATCCTTAGCCATCAGAGAAATGCAAATAAAAACAACTCTGATATTCCACCTTACACCTGTAAGAATGGCCAAGATCAAAAACATTGATGACAACTTATGCTGGAGAGGTTGTGGGGAAAAGGGAACACTCCTCCATTGCTGCTGGGAATGCAAGCTGGTACAACCCCTTTGGATGTCAGTGTGGCAATTTCTCAGAAAGTTAGGAAATAACCTTCCTCAAGACCCAGCAATACCACTTTTGGGTGTATATCCAAAGGATGCTCAATTGTACCACAAGGACATGTGCTCAACTATGTTCATAGCAGCATTGTTTGTCATAGTCAGAACCTGGAGACAGCCTAAATGCCCCCTACAGAAGAATGGATAAAGAAAATGTGGTATATTTACACAATGGAGTACTACACACCAGAAAAAAAATGACATCTTGAAATTTGCAGGCAAATGGATGGAGCTAGAAAACATCATATTGAGTTAGGTAACCTAGACCCAGAAAGACAATTATCATATGTACTCACTCATAAGTGGATTTTAGACATAAAACAAAGAAAAGCAGCCTACAAATCACAATCTCAGAGAACCTAGACAACAATGAGGATCCTAAGAGAGACATACACAGATCTAATCTACATGGGAAGTAGATAAAGGCAAGATCTCCTGAGTAAATTGGGAGCATGGGGACCATGGGAGGTTGAAGGGGAGGGGAGAAGAAGGGAGGGGAGCAGAGAAAAATGTAGAGTTCAATAAAATCAATTAAAAAAGAAAAAAAGCATTACCATAAAAAAAGAATACACCTTAGCTTCTGTTCTGGGAATGGGAGAGAAGATGTGTATAGGGCCTCTCACTGTGTGTTCAGTAAATGCACGGCATCAAACAGAGGTACTCAGATGAGGATAGGGATGTGGAGAGGAAGGACTATCTTGGTCTTGCTTTCTGCACCTGTCTGTGTATGGTTGAGATGGCAGTGTGGTTCTCAGTGTGTATGTCAGCTAATCTTTATTGTTACCTTGGCTGGATTCAAGGTACTTAGGAGATACCTCTGGGTATGTATGTATGGGTATTTCCAGACAGGCTCATGCCGTAGACTGGGGTCCCCGATTGAGTTAAAAATAGAAAGTGTGACAAGATAGATGGCTTAGTGGTTAAGAGTGCTTGCTTCTCTTATGGAGTACCCAAGTTCAGTCCCCAACATCCATATTGGGCAGCTCACAACCACCTGTAACTCCAACTCCAAAGGGGATCTGACATCCTCTTCTGGCTTCTGAGGGCACCTGCAATCACATACACCCCCCCACAGACAGATAAACATAATTTAAAATGAAATGGATCTTAATATAAAAAAGTATGAAGCGAGCTGAACACAGGCGTTCTTCTCTGTTTCCTGACTGCAGATGCAATGTGTCCAGCTGCCCCGTGCTCTTGCACCCATGCCTTCCCGCTGCAATGAGCTTCATCACTTCAAACTGTGAACCAGAGCAGAATTTTAGCAACAGGAAAGCAACCAATGTAGTATGGCTATGCACACAGCTTCCATCGTAGAATAAGCCACAGCATTTCTTGATTCTTATATTCCTTTTAAAATTATTTATTTTTATTTTCTGTGCTTTGGTGTTTTGCCTGCATGTGTGTCTGTGTGAGGGTATCAGATTCCTTGGAACTGCAGTTAGAGATAGTGGTGCTGGGAATTGAACCCAAATCCTCTGAAAGGGCAGTCCATGCTTGTAACCACTGACCCATCTCTCCAGCCCCCCATCTTACGTTAACAACACTCCACAGTGCCATTTTAAACTGTCCTGTAACAGGCATCCTTTGCTCATACAGACTGGCCCCAACCAGCCCTGATTGTTGGGCTTTTGAATGATTTCCAGCTTTTTTCCACAACTGTAAGCCTCATGCCTACTTTTAACTGCTTTTCACAGGTTGCTGCACCCTTTACAGGCTGTTGGGTAGAAGAAATACAGGACAGCTTACAATTCCAGTGCTATATTGATGCTCCAACTTCAAAAAGTCAGGAAATATACACAGCTGAGAAAAATCCCAGTTATCTCATTGGCAGTTGATAAAGAAGATAAAATCTTCTGAACAACACAGCAAACAACCTAGCCAGTGTTGCAGAAAAAACCTATCTGTGAACAGACAATCAGGAAAATCTTACTAATGAAATGAACGCTTTGAGGGAGATTCCCAGTGGGTAGAGTGTGCGCTGCCCAAGCCTGAGAACCTGAGTTTGGATGGCCTCACACCCATGTAAAGGCTCCTGCAATCCCAGTGCTAGGGAGGTAGAGACAGTTCCTGGGGACTCAGTGGCTTGCCGGAATAGCTGAATTTGTAGTGAGCTCCAGATTCAGGGAGCGATCCTGTGACACCTATTCTTGGTTGTCAACTTGACTGCTTTGGGAATTAACTAAAGCGCAAATGGCTGGGCACACCTGTGAGGGTTTTTTCTTAATTAAATCATTTGAAGTAGAAGGACCCACTTCTAATCTGGATCTTTGAGGGGAGAAGATAAACCTCTAATACAGATCTTTTGAGGAGGGAAGACCCACTTTTAATCTGGGCCACACCTTTCACTGGCAGCCTGAATAAAGGACACGGAGGAAGGAAATCTCTGTCCGCTTCCTCTTGTCCTGCTAGCGACTGCACTGGCATTACAGCCCACTTCTTTGGGATTCCAGCATACACTGAAGACCATCTGAGACACTCATCCCTGTGGGCTGAACAACTACTGGATTCTTAGATCTTCCACTCATAGAGAATCATTCTATAAATTCTATTACGCTAGAGAACTCTAACAAAAAATAAAAGAAAGGGGAAAAAAAAGGTAGAGACCCATTTCTCAAGACATTCATCCCTAAATCAACTTCTGTTTTCTATAAACCCATGCATGGGGTGGGGGAATGACCCACATACATGTACACATAATCCACATAAAAGAAAGTTATTAATGCCTGAGTCAGTGGATTGAGACTAGAGGTGAGCAGACTGGGTGGTGGTGGTGGTGGTGGTAGTGGTGATTTTTAGACAGTCTCATATGTAGCCCAGGGTAGCCCAGAACTTTGCCTCAGCCTCCCAGAGTTCTGGGATCCCAGGTGTGAGACACCACACCTGTCCAGTCCCAATATACTCTTAGAACAAGTAAAGTCCTGGCAGCCCAGCCCCAGGGCATCCCCCAGGAAGTTTCTTACTGTGGAGAGGAAGCGGGCACTGTCCTTCCCAGCAGCTTTCCACTGTTGGAGCTGAGGGGGCGATGACCAGCAGAGCCTCCAGGGAGAGACTGCCCAGGTGCTCCCAGGCTGCCTTACTCAATCTTATCGGTTACAGATAAGATAAGGTAAAAGAGATTAAGCAACTTGCCCAGAAGGCACCACAAGGCTAGTGTCAGCAGTAAGACTTGGCTTAAGTACAATTTAAAGGGTGTGGTGTCCTGGCTGCTCCTATCCCCAAGCCCATGAATTCTTTCTGGCAGCTGTAAGGCAGTGAAGAGCAAAGGGGGGTTATCACACGCCCCATAAGCAAAGACTCAGCTCAGGGCTCCTGTTGTTGAGAGCTATCTGCTCATTGTCCCACGACTTGTGCTCACCTGCTGATGATTATGGGTCTTTACTGCCTAACTATGAGCATTTGTGGGGAAAAAAAGCAGAAAGGAGGACTGTCCTCCCAACCATAAAGGTAGCACCTTGATAAGACCAATCAAACGTCTGGTTCACTCAGTTCCAATCTCTGAGGGCCACTCTCTGGTTGAATTCCAGGTTCTGCAAACATGGCTGCTTTCTTTCCTGGTAGCTGGGAACACAGGCAATCAACTTAAAAAGAGACAGTTAGGGACTGGGGAATGGCTCAGGAGTAAGATCCCTTACCATGTGAGTAGGAGGACCTGAGTTTGAAATTTTAGCACCTATATAAAAAAAACTGGGCCTTGGTTCTCATCCCTGTAATTTCAGAAGTGGGAAACAGAGACAGGCAGATTCTGGGAGCCTACCACAGTGCCAGATCCTGGCCCAGGGCTTTTGGGGAGTACCTTGTGGTGGAGGCAAGATAGAAAATGGGAGGAGAGACCAGAGTCCCATCCCCTGACTCGAGGATCTCCCACTGTGATCCACTTGCGAAAGTTTCTACCACCTTCCAATTATGCAACAGGCTCAAGTTTGTCCTTTTACACCTTATAGCCTTTGGAGAATAGCAACCATCATCTATCACCATCACCATGACCACCATTACACCGGCACTATTGTCTTTATGACCACCACCATCTTCTCCATCACCGTCATCACCATGACCATCATGCCTTCCACCACCAGCTCTACAATCCCTGCCACTCAGCATGAGCTCCACAGCCAGCACCATCCTCACCATCACCACCACGATTGTGACCACTATATCCGCAACCACCAGATTTTCTCCATCGCTGTTGTATCTGTGGCCATTGCTGTCAATCACCTGGCACTCTATAGACCTAGAAGTCCTACGTCTTGGAGTAGCTTCGTTTGTACATGGCGTTCTCAATAGTTTCAGGAGCCTGGGTCCTCTTTAATCATTTATTTATTGATTGAGTGAAAATGTCTTTGTATGGAAAAGAACATGTGATACCAGAAATTCCAGGCTGGAGTGATGACTCAGCAGGTAGAGCCCTGACTGCCCTTCTAGAGGACCTAGTTCATTTCCCAGCATTTGCTTGGCAGCTCACAACCATCTGTAACTCCAGTCCCAGGAGATCTGATGCCCTCTTCTAGCTTTCTTGAGGACCAGGCACAAAAGTGGTGTACGGACGTACAAACAGACAGAACTGCCATACACATAAAATAAATAAAATGGAAAAAAATAAAAATAAGTGATGACGATGACAGTTTACAGATGATCAGGTGGTATAGACTGTATAAAACACTTTGAAGAAAAACTTATTTTGTTTAGTTTTTGTTAATTTTGAAGTTGAAACCCACGGCACTGAAGTTCTAGAGTTGGTTTGTCCTTACGAATGGCCAACTTCATGATTTAAACTGCTACTATGGCAACAGGTTAAACAGTAGTAAATTTAGTTCACCAATGACTTATGAAGTCCCACTGAGCTCAGCATGACTAGACTGAAGAGCTGATGCCTCAAAGCCCGGGGAGATGCAAAGGTTCAGGATGCCTGAATTGATACTCCCTCAGTAGGCAACCATTTCATGCCTTGTAAAGTGTCCCAAACACTAAAAACAAAAATCCTTAAAATTGTCAGCTCCCTGCTAAGAGGACAAGACAGTCTTGTTAAAATACAAGCCTGTAGCCTAAATACAGAACTCTGGGACTAGAGAAGGTGACTCAATCTAGATGTAAGGGTATTGGAGACATTAAGAAAACATCCCAGATCTGGGCTCTGATCTACTTCTCCTGCAAACACCTGGCATCAATGGCTCGTAAGGTTGACACCACACTTCTTCCGCTCCTGGAAACACTGAGACTCCCCCATTCAAACAAGGCCTTTCCATGCAAGGTCAGGAAGCAGAGGTGGATGCTGGGATGTTTGTCTTGGAGAGAGTCCTCATGTGGATGGTGGGGGCACAGAAGATGGAATTTCAGAAGACGGTTTCCAGTGCCACCGTTTAAGTGGGTTAAATAGAGACTCTGGCTGGGGTGGCAGACCTTTCCCCCACCCGTGAACAAAAGGCACATGTTCCTTTCACGCAGCTGCCTGGCTTTTTTCAATCAGCCAGAAACGCCTCTGACAAAACACAGAGATGATAGCGCAGTCTTGGCGGAGAGGTCATCGATCGAAGGAATTCCAGGGCAATATTCTCAGGGCTAGTTAAAACATACACAGCAGACGCACAATTATGTCATTTAAGCTGCATGAATTAGTGGCTCCATTTGAGAAAAAAAAATGTAGGAGAAACAGCTTCTTCTAGGTTCTGTTTGTGGAAAGAAAAACGTGTGACTACATCCACAGCAAAACCCACTTAAATCCACAAGAAGACAGCATCAGTACCCAGGGACATTCCCAGAAATGACCAGGAAAATCATGTGACAAGCACGGAAATAGCAGACTGGAGAGATGGATCCACCGTGAAGAGCATATGCTGCTCTTGCAGAGGACCCATTCAGTTCCCAGCACCCACAGCAAACTGCTCACAGTCACTTTACCTCCAGCTCCTGGGAATACAACTCCGTCTTCTGGCTTCCATGAGCATTGTGAGCATATAGCACACAGACACAATCACACGTTTAAAGAAATCGTTTTGAAAAGTGGAAATAGAGCTTGTTCATAGTGCATATAATTACTTACAAAATGGTAGAGCCATGGATATATCACGTGCGAATTTCAGTGATAACATCACAGTGGATCAACTAAGAATGTATTAAAATGGATGAGGCCTGAAGAGATGACTCAGCAGTTCAGAGCACTGGCTGCTCTGACAAAGGACTCAGGTTTGATTCCCAGCCCCACACAGGGGTTTATAGCCACCTGTGACTCCAGTTTCAAGGGATTCAACACCCTTTTCTGGTCTCTGTGAGCACCAGGCATGCATACGGTTCAGTGCATACATGCAGGCCCACACACATGACAGAAACATAGCTAAACCTTTTAAAAACATGGTATGGATGGTAAAGTTTGGCCATGCCAGTCTCCCATCCCTTAGTAACAGTCAACACCACCGGCAACTGTTCTATCACCATAGCTTACAAAAGACACAAGTCAAGATTTTCTTTGCTTACTGTCCAGAAATGTCACAGTAATGGAATCCCAAGAGAATGATCTGCCTCACACCCAGCACACACCCACACATGTGCCCTCACACGCACACATGAGTGCACACACACCACACCCTGATTGTCCTTTTCCAACAGCAGATTCTTGGTGCTGAAGTAAGGGGCAGACGGCATACATAGCTTGTTAAACCACATTGAATTTGTGACTTCTAAACATGAAAATTTGAACCAGAAATTACAGAGGAAAGAAATTAGATGGGGGAAAGAAAACCCATATGATTTCTTTCACCAAATCTTTAAATTTCCCTACCTCTGGCCTCCTAAAGCTGAGAATCTCTCTTCCCAGATTCCCTAAAGGTGACCCTACATCTGGGTGAATGTGGGCGTCCGGGTGGGCTCTGGGGAGGCGTCACTCACCCATGGTTCCAAGCCACTTCATCAAACACTAGAGACCTTGTAAGCAGACACCCTGAAAATTAAGTCAGGCTGCACACAGGTCTGCAGCCAGATCCCACTGTGTGGTGCTCCCTATGACCATCTTTCGAAGGGAGCTTGAATTTGCCCTTAGATCTGATTGGTGCCCACCCAACTTTATGGTGTGTGTGTGTGTATGTGTGTGTGTGTGTGTGTTTGGTTTTTTCCCCCACTAAACAATTACAAGCTGTTCATAACAAATTCCTCTTGCTCAGTGTTTGCATGAAACCCTAAGAACAAACACTATAAAGACTCTCTGCAGACATGTTTCCCATTACTAAGTGATTTAGAGCCCCACAAAGGATGAAAAATATGCAAAGCAGCCTCCTCACTGTCCTTGGGTGAAAAATACTATTACGAGGAGTCCTATATTGCCATGAAGTATAACGACTGTGCCCCCAGGTGAGTTGCCTGGGTCCCACGTGAAGAGAATGTGCCACCATTTGTCACGTCTCCAGCTCTTCTGGCCACTGTTAGCTTACCTCTGCCTCGGTTCAGTAAATACCAGCTCCTAACCAGGGTGTCTCAGGGAGGAGATGGGTTTCACTTATTTATTTATTTTAATTAATTAATTAATTAGTTTGTGTTGGGGGGTGCATGCACATGGAGACCAGAAGACAACTTCATGTGTGGCTCCTCAGGCACTGTCTACCTTGTTGGGTTTTTTTTTTTTGAGACAAGGTCTCTTACTTGCGTAAAGCTTGCTAAGTAGGCTAAACAGGCTGTACAGTGAGCCCCAGATATCTTCCTGATTCCTCCTTCAGAGCTGGGATCACCAGTTTGCGTGTGTCCTAGAGATCAAAATCATGTTCTCACGCTTACAATCTTACTGACTGAGCCATTTCCCTAACCTCAAAAGTCCATTTCTGGAGTACCTGTGAGAGCCTCCAGTGTGTACCTAGTCTGATGGGCCTGGAGTTGTTCTGGTGCAGTAGAGCCAGAGAAATAATTTGGGGTTCCTTTCACCCAGCTAGAGAATCCTGAGACTGCACAGCTGCCCCTGCTGGCAATCAAGACGACCCAGTAAGACCACTCCCTCCCCTAGTAGCAAGCTGTGGTCCCTAAGTCACTCCAGCATCTCTGAGACCTAGAATCATTTGGGGGTGAGGACAGAGGACAGGCTTTGTTCCTGGACAAAACTTTCTTCTAGCAGTGAGTGTGGCAAAAAAAAAAAAGCCCATGCCAACAATAGGTCATAGTGGCTAGTCGTGGGAGAAAGAACAGTGTACACGTGGACGTCCTTCCATCCTGTGTGGCCCCCTGTGGCGCTGGTCATTGGTCTGGAACCATATACTCCTATTCTCTCTCCCAGTATGTGGCTTTTTTCTGTATCCCTGCTCTGTCCCCCACATTTCATGTATAAGAAATTTAACCACCCAGTCTATCAATTCCTTTTGTTAATGTTACTGAGAGGTGGGTCTTTGGAAAGTCATTGGGTAGAAAGCTTGAAGACAAGGATGCCATTAGCAACTGTAGAAAAAGGAGAGGTGACTCCAGCCTCCATGTAATGATGAAGTAATAAAGGGCTTCACCCAGTGTAACACTTTGACCTCAGACTTCTTAGATTCTAGGGCTGTAAGAAATACATTTCTTTTCCCTATATATCACCTAGACTATAGTATCTTGTTATAGCAACAGAAAATGGATTCCAATTTAAATTCTTTCAAAAGAAAACTTTTGCTTGGTCCAATTCATCATTTTATGCCAAGCTGTAGAAAACAAAACCTTTACTAGGGAAAATGAAGACATCAGTGGGAATACTAGATGTTCCCATGGGAATAGGGATAAGACTTAGATGAAGTCAGAAATCTCTAGAAATTATCTTTGGTCAACTGCCTCATGGGATTAATTACTCAGTGGGATTCTGTTGTCGGGGTTTTCTGTCCCGCCCGGTCCCCCAGCCATTTAGTCCCCAAAGAAATCACGCAGAGGTCTACATTAATCATAAATTGATTGGCCCATTAGCTCAGACTTCTTATTAACTCTTATAACTTTATATTAACACAGTATTCTTATCTATGTTAGCCACATGGCTCAGTACCTTTTTCAGTGAGGCAGTCACTTCTTCCTTCTTCTGTGTCTAGGTCATGACTGGAGACTGAGTTTCCCTCTTCCCAGAACTCTCCTGTTCTCATTGCCCCACCTCTACTTCCTGTCTGGTTGTCCTGCCTATACTTCCTGCCTGGCTACTGGCCAATCAGCATTTATTTAAAACATAATTGACAGAATACAGAATTGTCCCACACCAGAGTTCTCCATATGTGACGTCAGAAATGCAGCTATGGTGTTCTTAATCCCTAAGGATGGAAAGGAGGCATAGTTCCCCTTGGACTACATATAGAATCTTAGAATGGTGTCTTGGATCCACTGCCTTGGATAAGCCTGGCTTTGCAGTGACGAGACCTATACATCTGAGCTATGGAAGGGATCTGTGAATTACTGAGTTCCTTCCACCCCAGCATGAGTTTACTCAGTATAGATGGCTTAAATTCTAGAAACTTAAAGAGAGTGCAGTATATAATATAGACAATATAGATTTAAAGTCATTAAATTTAACTCAGTAGTTGTTTTTTCTAAACTTTAATTAATTGATTAATGTAGTGTGTATGTTTGTACACAATTGTCAAGGGGCAAACTACAAGAGTTTGTTCTCTCCCGGCTTCATGTGTGTCCCAGAAATCAAGCTCAGTTTGTCAGACTTGGTAGCAATCACCTTTATCTGCCCCAGTTCTGGTTCTTTGCTTCAAATTCATTTGTTTGTCCCTCCCTCCCTCCCTCCGTCTCTCCCACCCACCCTTTTTCTCTCCCTCTCTCCCTGGTGGGATTCCCCTCTGTATGCTGTGAATACCATTGGTTAATAAAGAAGCTGCCTTGGCCTGTTGATAGGGCAGAACTTAGATAGGTGGGGAAAACTAAACTGAATGCTGGGAAAAAGGAGGCAGAGAGAGAGAAGCCATGAAACCGCTGCTAGAGACAGATGTGCTGAAACTTTGCTGGTAGGCCACGACCTAGTGGTGAATCACAGATTAATGGAGATGGGTTAAATTAATATGTAACACTTAGAAAATAAGAAGCTAGAGTTAATGGGCCAAGCAGTGACTTAAATAATAGGGTTTCTGTGTGATTATTTCAGGGCTGAGCAGTTGGTACGAACAAGTAACCTCTGCCAACACATTCCTCCCTCCCTTCCTCCCACCTACATCTTTCCCTTTCTTCCTTCATTTATGTGTATGGATGTTTTATCTGCACATGTATGTGTATTACCTGTGTGCAGTGCTATAGGAGGCTACAAAAGAGTGTCAGATCACCTGGAGTTGAAGTTACAGATGGTTGTGAACACCATGTTGTAACTAGAAATTGAAACTGAGTCCTTGCAAGTGTAACAAGTGCTCTTAACTTCTGGGTCATCTCTCCAGTCTAGTTTGTTTAAAAAAAAATGGGTGCTAAGAAATAAACTAAGGTTCCTACTCAGTCATGGTGGCACATACTTTTAATCTCAGCACTGGGAAGGCAGAGGCAGGTAGCCCTTTTAGTTTAAGGCCAGCCTGGCCTATATAGTGAGTTCTAGGACAGACAAGGCTATGTAGAAAGACCTTATCTCAAAACAAAAACAAAAAAACTTAAATCCCCAAACCTAATGCTTTAAAGGCTGACTTCTCTCTCCAGATTCTAATTCTGAATTGAGTTTTTTGAAATAAGGTATCATACCATGGTCCAGGTTGTCCTGAAACTCACTGTGTAGTCTAGGCTGGCTGTAAACCTACATGCAGCAATCCTCCTGCCCCAGTTTCCCAAGTGCTAGAATGACAGACTCAAGCTACCATGCCCAGCTTCTAGAACCAGTTCTTAATGATAGAGGTATCAGTCAGGTGGTGGTGACACATGCCCTTTAATCAGGCAGGCTGATCTCTGTGTGCCAGGACAGCCAGGATTACACAGAGAAACATTGTCTCAAAAAACCCAAACAAACCAAGTCTCTGTCTCATGGATCAGGTACCATACATTTTGATGCTACAAAGATAGTTTTAAACAATTAAGTGAAAACCCAAAGAAAAACAGTTAAAGACAGGAGCAGAATACCATAAACCTGTTTAATGGGAAAATTTTTATAAGGCAATAGAAAAATGAAAGTCATCCATTAAGACAGTTTTCAAATACATTGCTATACACATCAGAGAGCCAGGCCACAGCCAAGTGGGAACCCCTGCTATAGGTTTCAGATGGTGTCTGGTGACTCTCAGCTTCGAGATTAGTGGAAGCTAGGTGTCTGCTAAGTTAATACATTCCAAAAGATTGCTCCTGATAGTCACAAGGATGTGAAACCAGCACAGAGGTAGGCAAGGAATGGCTATTAAGACAGTCAAAGATGACTTCATTATCTTTGGACCTGCAGCATTCCAACCTTTCCATAATCACCAAATCTCTAATCAGTTAATCACTTTTGTCACGTATTCAATGCAGGCAAGCCTTTCTGGGAACTTCGCTCACAGAGTTTTGCTGGGATGTGCTCATAGCCAACCTTGAGTTTTGTGGTAGTTTTTAATGAACACCAACAGGACCAGAAGTTCCTGCTGCCCTCAGGTAAGCTGTCTCCACAATGGCTGTTTTTCCTGAATGAGATATGGAAAGTCTAACTCATCCACTTCTTTTATATAAGTTTGCACACAAGGCTAACATGCATATGTTGTCCTGAATTACAAAGAGCTGCATTAGTGTGCAAATATCAAGGATGCTACGGTACTCTCCTGTTTCAGCTTCACAACTCTGGTCATATGTGAGAATTGAAATAGCAACCTAATACCTGAGAGGAGTAAGTAGGGTGACTTTGCTGATGCAAAACCAGGTCCCGAACACACAGTTCAACAAAGTACTTCCTCCAAATGTTTCCAACTAGAAGAGAAAAATGAGTTATTTTGATTGTTTTTTTTTTTTTGGTTCTATTTTGTTTTGGGAACATTGGGACTGGCTTTTTGTTTTTGTTTTTAATCTTCTTACAACAGAGATGCAAACATTTGTTTTCCTTGCGATTATCTGTGACAAAACCCAGAGCTTCTTTTTCTGTTTTTGTTGGGTATATTTATCATTTCTTAAGCTGTGTCAAAAATGATTGCTGGGAGACATGTAGTAGAAAGTCTCCTATGGTAAATGAAAGAGTAATTGAACTTGTCATCACTTGGGTCCAGGGGTGTTGTAGAAGGCCACTGCTGGATCACTAGCAACATAAACAGTGGGTTTATCACAAAATAAATAAATTTAATCTACATTCTTCCATCTAACTGTATCGAGAAACATTTGGAGGACTTGGCCTCGTGTTCGGTCAATTTGGTCTCAATAATATTATTGGCACAACAAGGCCAGTGACTATTGCCAAAGTCAATATGGTAGGCCAGGAGGGACTGGGCAGTTTACACAAGGGTGGTGTGATGGCTTGTCACAAGCTTCTACATCATCTAGACACAGTCTTGGTTTGGGTCCATCTATATTTGGGTCTCCTGGTTCCAAAGTAGCTAAGTCTTTGGTAATGGTTAATGACAATAAGAGAACATGTGTGTAAAATTGGTCCTGAAAAGGTGAAAATGGCCTGGTGGGGTGGCTCAGTGAATAAAGACCCCTGCCACCAAGCCTGGTCACCTGTGTTCAATCCTGGTTTGCACATGATAGAAGAAGAAAATGAACTCCAGCGAGCTATTCTCTTACCTCCACATGTGCACTGTGGCACACACACACACTGGGTAAATTAAAATGAAATAAAATTTTTTAAAAGGTCAAAGAAATATTAATGAAATGCAATACAGAAGGAATTCTCATACAGGTAGCTGCATGTACATGCACATGCATGTAGCTTCATTAATTCTCTTTACATTTGTTGGACTCACAGTTGTTAAGTTATAGAGCAGAGAATTCATACAGTGCAATCAATGCCCTGTAGGCCTCCTTCCCATTCTGTCATCAAGTGCACAGCTCTCCTTCCTCAAAGCAACTATGGTCTCCAGTTTGATATAGACACTTTCAGAAGCAAAAAGTGAGCACACATGTAGCAATTCACTTCTACCTAATAGTGTAATCATCTTTTTGTCTCTTGTGTCTTAGTGGATGTGAACTCAGCTCATTCTTTTTTATACTGAAGCACTTGGGATTATTACTCTATCAGTCTCCTATCAATGGATATTTTGGTTGTTTCAATGGTTGATATTAAACACGATTCAACAGCAGACACCCCTGAACGCAGCTTGTTTCAGAGGTGTACAAATGTATATAAAATGAAATTATTGGGTGGAAAGGTTTATTAATCTGTAATCTTTGAAGTATTTGTCAAACTGTCCTCCCAAGTGGCTTACCAGTCTCCCTAGGAATGCATGCAAATGGCTCCCCATGAGTCCCCAGCACAGAACGTTGTCCAACATTTGAATGGTCTCTTTGATTCCGATATTAATGGTAAGCCAGAGTCGCACGATTTTAACAGCTTCTTTTGCTTTGGGGGCCTAGAACAGACCAAACAACCATCTATTCATCCATACAACAAATGGGCATTGAGTTCTTAGTGATTCATTCAGGAACACCTTCTATGTGCCAGGCACAGCGCCAGGTTGGGGGTGCAGTGAGGAGACAATGGGCCTAGATTCTATTGACAATGTGTGCGAGAAAGAGAGAGAGAGAGAGAGAGAGAGAGAGAGAAGTAATGACATACATGGGCTCCAGATGAAAAAACCCAGGATGTGTGAGTGTCGAGCAGAAGAGTATTCTGGCCTGGAGGCCACAGAAATGTCCTTGAAAAGTGCTCTCTGTCCTGGGGGATAACAGGAATCATGGAGTGGGAGACTGAATGCCTGGGCACACATGCCCAGAATCTTCCAGAAAATGTAGAAAGAGCATTTCACCTTCAAGGCTGCAGAAGGCAGCCAAGGTACAGAAGGAAAGAGCAGAGGATACAGACAAACAGGAGGCAAGGCATTATGGGAGATGTCCCCCAGCCTCAAGGGACTTGTGGGAAGGCAGATAATAGTCGTTCTTAGCACTTAGTTAAAAACAAAGTGCCGGTGGATCCCATAGCTAAAGCATGGTGAGTAGGCGTGTGCTTCGTTTCTTTGTGTCCTGCATCTGTTTCGATAAAACAAGGGCTTCTCAATTCACCTTCTTTTGCTATGCCACTTGTGGGTCCCCTCCCTTAGCACTCCAGCTGAAAGGAAGATGAGAAGAGACATCGCTTATCACGTGTAGGACGAGAAGTTAGGAAGCTGCCCATAGACGTTATTTAGACATCTTTACAGAGCAGCAGGGGCTCAAAGCAAGAGTGGAAGGATGGTCACTTTGGCTGTGAATATAACGCACTTCTCCAAAGTTATGGTGGTGACACCTTTAATTCCAGCACTCGCGAGGCAGAGGAAGACAGATCTCTGTGAGACGGGGGCCAGCCTGGTCTACGTAGCAAGTCCCAGGTCAACCAGGGCTACGTAGTGAGACCCTGCCACCCAAAAAGTTATAAATATAACTCCCATACGGACACATGATTGTACACCTGTCAAAACTATACATAATTTGTTAATGGATGAGGGAACAAATAAGATGCTAAGACTCACTCGAAAGAGAAATTGTAGAGCAGGGTTCATTTAGTCACCCAAACAAAGGAATATTGGTGTAAGCTGTCAGAGGCAAATGTGCACCATTTTCTTCATTGTGGTATCTGGGACTATTTATGGATAGTCACTTAAGTGAGGGCAAACTGAATTTCTAGGAGACAAAAGCCATTTTTTTTTCAAATGACAATTCCTTTACCTTGCTATTGGGTTTCCCTGAGTTAACGTCCACTCCACAGAGCTTCTCCAACTGTGCCCAGTAAAAGTTCCCATCATTCCTCCCTTTCGTTCCTCCCCTTTAGGTGTGTGGGAAGCAGGGGGAGACAAGTATACACGAGCTCCTGTGTGCCCAAGCTGAGGTCAGAAGACAGCTGACAGGAGTCCTTTCTCACCTTCCGTCACGAAGATCTCAGGGCTCAAAATCAAATCCTCAGGCTTTCTGTGAATGCCCTCACCCACCGATCCACCTTGCCAGCCCCCAAGCCTCCTTTTAAATAGTATGTACCCGGCATTCTTTCAGAGAGCAGAGCACTCATTGGCTCCCAAGAAACCTGTGCTCATGTGATCACACCAGCACGGTGTATAGAGCGCAACATTCTGCCAGAGCACAGAACTGAAGAGTCCTGCTCAGAGACGGAGGATAGCACCTGAAGCAAACTCAGCTGTAGCCTGTAATTAGGCGCATGCACAGCCCCAATTAGAGAGATCTCTACTTTTTGAACCACGTTTTATTATTTTTACTTCCACTACAAACCCCTGACTTTAAGTTCCAGTTATGGAAAGGAAAACCTTCCTCACAGGCCTTTACGTTCTGAAGTAGAAAGAGCGCATCATCAGTCTTCAGACTCCTTTCTGGCAAGTGGCTTTCTTAGAAGAAAGAGGGTTGGAGAGGCGTGGCTCTGCAGCTAAGAGTGCTTACTGCTCTTCCCAAGGTCCCAGCCCCACACATTAGCAGGCTCACCTGCCTGCAACTTCAGGGGATTTCTTCTGGCCTCTGCAGGCACACACACACACACACACACACACACACACACACACACACACACACACAAACACACACTTAAAGTAAGAGTTCAAAGTAGAGTGAACCTGGAGCTATGGAAGGGGGCAGAATCTAAAGACAGCATCTGTAGGAGATCCAAAGCCAAGGGAAAGATGGGAAGGAAGCCAGATGTCTCCTAGTGTGTTTGGATCATGTGTTAAAGGTTTGGTCACAAACCTGGAGCTGCTGCCTGAAGGCAGCAGAATCATCAGAAGGTGGAGCTTAAAGAGAACTCATTGCAGATGTGCCCTTGAAGGAGATGTTGGGACCCTGGTCCTTTTTTCTCTCTCCTTTACTTCCTGGCCAACAAGAGGGGAGGAAAATGCCCAACCATAGATGAACTGTGCCACCATAGGCCCAAAGCAGCAGATCCAAGGGATCTGAAATACTACAGACTCTAGTGCTTTATGTGGTTGTTAGTGGAGGCAGAGAAGCAAGAGCCTAAAAATGAAACCTAAAGAAGCAGATAAAATTCACTCCCCATTCCCGGTGCTGGTGAAAGAGGCAGAGTTCGTAGGAAATTTTGCCCGGATACGCTGGTGATTTTGTCTTGGGGTGGTGAGAGGGTTGGCATTAGTCCATGGTTCTTGGTTTTCTGAAGTTACCACCCCTGTGAGTTCACAGCAGTGTCCCTGGTGTAGGGCTGACCGAGAGGAAGGGCAGGTGGATAAAAAGTGGGAAGGAGGATAGCAAACAGAATCCACTGGCACCTCTCATCACATACGCAGTAACGACCTTCAGGGTATGATTCTCTTTGACCACCCAGGCCTTGTACAGCATGGCTTTGGCTGACTCCAGTTTGGACGCAGTGTAGGAAAGGAAAGTAAGACAAATGTCATTGACAATAAAATCCCCCAATACAAAGCTGCAAGATCATCTAATGAGAAATAAAACGTGGTATTTTCAACCCTCAAGCCTGCTTTGGAGAGTGCTTACAGGACCCCATCACCATGAGAAGTTCTTAAGGGCTGAGCGTTGACATGTACAGAAGCAGCCTGCCGTGAGCTGAAGGGTGCTTTGTGTCTGTCGGAGCAGACTTTGTGGAAGGACCATAGTGACCTGACCGGTTCACAACAGCTCACTGCTTGAGCTGGACAGTGTCGGGGAGGACTAAGTTGTTTAGCTGTGGCCTTTCCTGTTTCTTTCAGACAGGGTCTCTAGCCTAGGCTGGACTTGGACTTGCTATGTAGTTGAACATACCCTGAACTTCTGATCCTTCTGTCTCCACCGCTTAGGTGCTGGGTTTCTAGGCATGGGCCACCATGCCCAGTTGTGAGGCCCTGGGGACTGGATTTAGGACCTTGCACATGCTAGGTAAGCATCCTTCTGAGGGAGTTACATTTCCAGCCCTCTGTTTGGCTGTCTATTTCCAAGCATCGGCCTTTAAACCACGCAAAGTCCTCGCTGCAACCTTTCTTTTTTCTCCTATTGATTTTCTTCTTCTTTTATTCCTGGTCTTCACCCCTTTGCATTTTTTTTTTTGGTTTTTTCGAGACAGGGTTTCTCTGTAGCTTTTGGAGCCTGTCCTGGAACTAGCTCTTGTAGACCAGACTGGCCTTGAACTCACAGAGATCCGCCTGCCTCTGCCTCCTGAGTGCTGGGATTAAAGGCGTGCGCCACCACTGCCCGGCATTCCTTTGCATTTTTATATTAATCTGCAGAATGCAGAATGGTAGCTGGATCAATGGATATGATCAGGTTTGTTAAGAGTGGGAGACAACCTCAGCTGCAACATACAGCTGCAAACAGCAATAGAGTGCCCAGTGACAACACTCGGGAGGTTGAGACAGGAACATCAAGAGTATGAGGCTAGCCTGGGCTATATAGCAGCATCCTGTCTCCCCCCCACACACAAAAAAATCCAACCAAAACACTACCCCATCTCCAAAGCAATAGTCTGAGAACTAAGAATCAGAGGGTGTGGGCAGTCCTCTGAGGAGAGTGACTGATGAGAGACCCTTCCCAACTCTGAGTATCTATAGTGTGTGTGTCTGTGTGTATGCCTTGTGTGAGTGTGTGCCTGTGTGAGTATATGTTTATGTGTCTGTGTGTATGCCCATGTATGAGTGTGTGCCTGTGTGTATGTCTGTGTGTACTGTGGGACAATGGTCTTTTATCCTGTCACTTGTATTATTTTTAATAAAACGCTAATTGGCCAGTAGCCAGGCAGGAAGTAGAGACGGGGCGATGAGAACAGGAGAATTCTGGGAAGATGAAAGATCAGTCTGCAGTCGTCACTCAGACAGAGAGGAAGCAAGATGAGAATGCCTCACTGATGAAAGGTACCAAGCCACGTGACTAACACATGCAAGAATTATGGGTTAATGCAAGATGTAAGAATAAGTTAATAAGAAGCCTGAACTAATAGGCCAACCAGTTTTTGATTAATGTAGACCTCTGTGTATTTTTGGGGGGTTGAAAGGCCGAGGGACTGGGCAGGACAAAAACCTTGGTCAACATGTGCATGAGTATGTGCCTGTGTGTGTGTGTTTGTACAAGAGAGTGCATGCCTGTATGTGAGTGTGTGCATGTGTGCCTGTGTGTATGTGTGCATGTGTTGTTTGTGCGGATGCACTATGAGACCACCTTAAGAGATCCATAAAGCACCTAATTTCACCAAGTGCAATAAGTCCTACAAGGCAGATGCTTATAGAATTCTTCCCTTTGTGAAATCCTCTGACTTTCCCCACTTTCACATGAAACTCCAATCACACCATCAATTGGAACACTGATTTTCCTCTAAAGAAGCAACCTTAAACAACAATCTTCATAGCAAGGGCTCATCCAAGAGGCGGACTATGAAGGGCAACTGGCAGTGTGACTGATGGGCCATCTTGACGTGTCTCTGTCTGAGGGATGTAAAATTAGCTGTGCATGGAATGGCTCCATTCAGGGATACTGCTTTTGAATCTTAACAGCATCCATATGTGAAAATACATGACCCTTCAGAGGAAGATGGCCACTATGATTCTCATCTCCCAAGCCCTTGGGACCTTGATGGACTCAACTGACCAAAGGGTAGAGAACTGTTGGTTCAGTGTGGGGATCAAAGGTTGTTGTCTCTGTATAGAGTTTGGTGCCTTTTTGCTTTTCCACTAGGGGTCACTAGAGAGAGACAGGAGACAGGTTCAGATTATATTATAGAATTCCAGAAGAGTTGGCCAAGACTTTGGACAACATGCCAGGCAGAGTTTCTAACACACACACACACACACACACACACACACACACACACACATACACACACACACACACACACACACACACACACAAGCCTGGGGTGTCAGTGCTGGCTCTGACCCACTGGATTGGAGCAAGTCGGAGAGTCTATGCTTTAAGTTCGTCCCAGGTGATGTCAACAACACTGTTGGGTCTGGGGTGTGGGCCAAGCGCTAGAGAACTAAGCTGCCTTGGAAGAGTTTGAGAGCTGGCAGTTCAGACCAGTACCTCTATTTCCTTCCCTGCTTCTCCCCATCTCTTCTCCCTTCCCCATTCCTTCACTCCCTTTACTCAGTTCTTCTTATTTTTCTCCCTTTTCTACCAGTTGGACTTTACATTTTTTTAAAGTTTAAATTTTTCTGGAGAACTTCGTACATGAATACTATATTTACAGCATTTCCTTCCCTCACTCTGCCTTCCAACGCTTCCTGTGCCCCCATTCCTTCTCAAATGGATGATGCTTTCTTTTCTGTGTTTGTTACATACGTGTGCATTTATAAGTACCACCTGCTGAGTCCGTTTAGAGTCACGTGTGTGTGCATGTGTTTAGGACTGACCCTCTGGGACTGGATAACTCTTATCAGGGAGCTCGGTCCTGGAGAAGACTGAGTCTCCCTTTCTCAGCAGCTTTTCATCTCGAGGTGGGGCCCCGTGAGATTTGCTTCATCCACACTGGCCTGTCAGCTGGTGGTCCATGGTGCAGAACTCTCCTAGGGCTCCTTGTGGTCATGCACTCTTGGACCTTCCCTCAGGAAGTCTAACTTGATAACATTGATACTTGCTGATGACCTAAGCCTTGGAAAGCTGGAGTCATCAAAACTCGTTTGTTCTGAGCTATTTCTTTTGTGTGTCCATCACATTCTGGGTGGAACAGCTGAGCTTCTGAGTAACTGTTTCTGGTTGAGCAGGCCAAGGCCAGTGGATAGCACGACTGGCCTGGTGTCAGCCGGCTGCTTGACTTCATTCTTCAAACCAGCCTGAAAGCTGTTTCAGCCAGAGACAAATAGAATTTGGGTTTTCTTAGAGTTGAGGGGGAAAGACTTGGGAATAGAAGCGAATGATGAGCAGTTCTTACATTAGGGGAGGTTGGTGTCTTAGTCAGTGTTCTATTGCTGTGAAGAGACACCATGACCACAGCAACTCTTATAAAAGGAAACATTTAATTGGGCTTGGCTTACAGTTCAGAGGTTTAGTTCACTATCGTCATGACAGGAAGCATGGCAGAATGCCAGCAAACATGGCATTTGTAAGGTCTATATACAAACTGGAAGGCAGTCGGAAGAGAGAGTGACATTAGGCCTGTCTTGAGCATCTGAGACCACAAGGCCCTTCTCCAATGACATACTTCCTCCAACAAGGTCACACCTTCTAATAGTGCCACTCCCTGGTGACCAAGAATTCAAATCTATAAGTCTATGGGGATCATTCTTATTCAAACTACCACATTCCATTTCCTGGTCCCCATAGGCTTGTAGTCATATCATAATGTAAAAATGCATTCAATCCAACTTCAAAAGTCCCCATAGTCTTTAACAGTCTCAACACTGTTTAAAAGTCCAAAGTTCAAAGACTCTTCTGAGACTCACGGCAATCTCTGAAATATAACCCCCTGTAAAATCAAAATCAAAAAGCAGATCACATACTTCCAACTTACAATGGCACAGGATATACATAACAATTCCAGAAGGGAGGAAGGGAGCATAGTGAGGAAATACCGGACCAAAGCCAGACTTAAACCCCTGGGCAAATACCAAATCCTGCATCTCCGTGTCTGATGTCAAATGCTCTTCAGATCTCCAGTCCTTTTCAGCTTTGTTGACTACAACACACTTCTCTCTCGTGGGCTGGCTCCTCTCTCTGTCAGCAGCTCTCCTTGGCAGGTATCCCATGGCTCTGGTATCTCCAACATCTTGGGGTCTACAAGATAATCCAGGTTTCACCTTCACATTTTCATGCAAAGGCCTCTCTGGGCCTCCGCGCAAGGATACCTTTGACACATGCCTGGTCTTAGCAGCTAGCTGTCAGGTCCCAAAGAAACTCTCTCAGGGACAAGTCCCACTCAGTACCTGTGGCTCCCCCCAGCCCTTCTCAACCCGCCTCCTACCACTTCTGATCCTCTATAAGCTTAGCAACTTTGAATATGTGGTCTCTTGCTCTCTTGGCTCCTGGCTGGCTTTGTTCCTGGGTCTCTCTTGATCTGCCTGTACTCCCGACCCCATCCCACTCCCTATACTCCTGTTCCTCTCATGGCTCCGTCTGGACTCTTCAGAAGCCTCTGGTCTGTTCTCCCTTTCTCGACAACAAACTTTCTCCTCAACCAGAGGTTTCATTTACTACCATCATGGAGGGAAACATGATGGTAGCATGAAGACAGATGTAGTGCTGGACAATTAGCAGAGAATTCCACATCTGGATCTGTAGGCAACAGGAAGAGAGAGAGACTGGGCTTGGACTGAGCTTTTGAAATCCCAAAGCCAGCCCCTCAGTGACACACCTCCTCCAGCAAGGCCTCAACCACTCTAACAAAGCCAGACCTCCTAATCCCTATGAAGTAGCACCGGTCCCTAATGACCAAGCATTCAAATATATGAGCCTATGGTGGGCCATTCCTACTCATAATACTTTAATTGGAGACTATAAACCTAGATAGATTATATCTATTCATTGAATTATCCCAATTATAGTTTAGAAAGTGTAGAAAGCATAGAATTTCATTTATAAAAAGAGTCCCTAATACTTGCACCTACATACAGCACGGCTCACAACACAGCGTGGTGCCGTGGTGATGGGGAAGTTATGTGCTGTGGGAACTCCTTCAGCCAATAACCCACATCGGTTATAATTAAATGTGGTTTTCCTATGGTTATGAAATTTTGCCTTATAATTGGATAAATTCATCGAGCAATGATGGGGAACCTCCTTCAGCCAATGGCCTTTGAGAGGCTGGACCAGGTTGGGCGTGGCCTTAGGTACCAAAAAGATGTGTGCCTGCCCCCTCTCTCCTCTCTCATACCTGGATGTTGGATTCCCTTCCTGTTCCCTGTTCATGCAGAGGACTGTGATCTGTGCGTTCCCCCTAAATAAAAAACCCCTTTATTGTAGTCAGTTCTGAGCTAGTGTGGGATTACTTTATTTGTGCTCACCTTCAGGGCAACACACACCAAATAGTATCTGTACCATAGGTGTTAATGGTTGTGCTATACTCTTGTGCTGGATAGCTTGTGTTAATTTGACACAAGCTAAAGTCATCTGAGAGAAGGGAACCTCAATTAAGAAAATGTCTCTATAAGATCAGGCTGTGGGCATTTTCTTTTAATGATTGATGAGGGAGCACCCAGCCCATTGTGGGTGGTGCCATCCTTCGGCTGGTAGTCTTGGGTTCTTTGGGAAAGCAGGCTGAGAGAGTCATTAGGAGCAAGCCAATAAGCAGCTCTCCTCCATGGGCTCTGCATTAGCTTCTGCCTCCAGGTTCCTGGCCTGTTTGAGTTCCTGTCCTGACTCCCTTTGATGATGAACTGCGATATGGAAGTGTAAGCTGAATCAACCCTTTTCTCCCCAAGTTTCTTTGGCCATGGTGCTTCATCACAGGAATCGTAACCCTAAAGCAAGGCCATATCAATGTACTAAATTAATCCCCTGTTACTGGGTTCTGGTTATTCTTGAATGTTTTGTATTCAACATCCACATGGAAACTAAGCCACATGAGAACTATATATGTATATATTCACTGCACTTTTTGTTATTTGGTTTGGAAAAGCCCCAAAGGGTAGAACCGCTAGCCTAAAGGTTTTGAAAACTTCCAGGAGAGGATTGTGGGGGAAATCTACATCGAGATTTGCCAACAGGCCAATGGCATGTGGGACTCCCCAGGGATGGCAGCAGCATCTCTGGTTATAGATCGGGAGCCAGAGTGTGATCCAAGACAAATGTTTAATCATCTGTGCCCGTCAAAGTACTGTCTCCTACACCATGGAGTTGTTTTCAGGATGGAATACATTGAAAACTTCACACAGTCAACAATTTATAAACATTATGATCATTTTTATTATTGTTCTCATATATGAACAATAAGTCCAGAATCCTTAAACACCCATGACCTACAGCCCTGACATCTGTTTTTCCCAGGGTCCCTGGTAAAGTCAGTGTCACAATGGCTCGGCAGCGACTGGGAAGGGAACTTCAGAGAGGAGGAATAGAGAAGCTTTGCTCTGGGCGCTGAGGCAGGTACCTTGTTAACCTTGTCTCAGACAGGGAAGCACACAAGAAATGGTCCAGAAGAAGCTACCAGCAAGGCCAGGACTCACTACTTCATACAGGTTGTTTGCTGAAAGTCACATTGGACAAACCTGGCAGTGGCGCGCCAAACTGCATGTCCTAGAGAGCAGGGAAGGAAGAGGGGAAACTAGGGAGTCAGAATGAGGAGGACTGTCTCTTATTTTCATTCCCCAATGGGGGCATCATGGATGGGATCCGAGTTATTCCTGGAGGTGCTAAGGTTTTTATTTCAGGAGTATCAGGGGACAGAATGGGGGATGTGGCATTGAGTTCCTCAGGATAATAAAGTTCTTATCTCAGGTGTGTGTAGAAAGAAAAATCCCATTTGTTATTCACTTTTCATTGTATGGTGGATGGTGTATGGGTGTGTGTGTATTAGTCAGGGTTCTCCACAGTAACAGAACTTACAAGATGATTCTCTCTATATGGAAAGGGGACTTATTGAAATGACTTACAGGCTAATCCAATAATGGTTGTCTATGAATGGAAGGTACGGGAATCAAGGAATTGGTCCACAAGGCTAGAAGTCTCAGCTGGTCTTCAGTTTATACCAAAATCCTAAAGAAGTAGGCTCTGATGCCAGTGAGGGAATGGTCTTGCTAGCAAGGGCAAGATCAAGCAGGCAAAGAAAACAAACTTCCTTCTTCCATGTCCTGATACAGGCTTCCAGCAGAAGGCATGGCCCAGATTAGAGGTGGGTCCTCCCACCTCAAAGGATCTGGACTAAGCCAGGTAGTGGTAGTGCATGACTTTAATCCTAGCACTTGGGAGGCAGAGGCAGGTAGGTCTCTGTGAGTTCGAGGCCAGCCTGGTCTACAGAGCTAGTTCCAGGATAACCAGGGATACACAGAGAAACCCTGTCTCAAAATACAAATAATGGAAAAGGGGGGGTTCTGGATTAAAGTCTCTTTCTTCCTCAAAGATCCAGATTAGAAGAGGTTCTAATTGTTCCTGCTTCAAATTAAGCAGAAATCCCTCACTGGTGTGCCCCATTATTTGGGTTTTAGTTAATTCCAGATGCAGCTGACAACCAAGAATGGCCATCACAGAGCGCTTGGGAAGAAATAGGTCTAATGGTGATGAGGCCCAAGGAGAGCAGTTAGGAGAGGCAGGCTGCAAGAGAGCTCTTTCTGCCTATAACCAATCACAGACACTGGCCTAAGTGCCCTGCTCCCAGACCTAGCAACAACTTCTCAGAACACGGGACAAAGCCGATGTCCTTGAGAGCATCAGGGTTGCCAAGAACTCCATCCCAGCATGGGAAGAGGGCAGGACTGGATCTAGAGAAGGGTGAAACTGGTCTTGGGGTATGAAGGTAGAGAACATTCCAGCCTTCAGGACTGTAGCACTGCCTCACTTGGAGGTCAGTTGTGGGGCGCCAGGATGCACTGGGAAGTTCCTTACTCTGATTTTGCTCTTTCCGCAAGCTGGGAGGCCAAGGGCAGCAGAGGCCTGTGGGTCAGGCTTCAGAGGTGCAGAACATGAGGAAGGGCCATAGCTCAGCTTGGGTCCTTTAAAATTTCAGAAAGAAGTTTAAAATCAGGCTGGAGAGATGGCTCAGACGTTAGAGTAAGTCCTGCTTTTCCAGACAGCCAGAGTTCAGTTCCTACCACCGAATTCAGGTGGCTCACAGCCCCCTGAAAGTCCAACTCCACAAGATCAGACGCCTTCTTCTGGCTTCTGCAGGTACCTGTACACATATACATGGGCACACACACACACACACACACACACACTAAAAATGTGAAATATTTTTAGAAAGAAGAAAATTAACTCATGGAAACATCCCCCCACGGACATGAAGCCTGCTTCTCTGACCTGCCCATCCGCCCCTCATCCGTAGACTTTGACCTGTGCCTTTAAGGTCACTGGTAGATCTCGGTGAAAATTACAGGCCTGAAGAAACAAACTGTCACTTCCTTGTAAATCAAACAACACTGACGGGTAAAGCACAAGTTCAAAGGTTACCACCGACATTACAGAAATTTTCTTGTGTTATGTATTTTAATTATGTAAGTGTAACTGGGGATGAAAAACAAACATGTCATCGTGAAAAGTTGTTTTTAGAATGTTCTAGATGGATTCAGTGAGCAGGGCTTTTGTCTTATTGGAAACCTTGCCAAAAACTGCTGTTAGGGGAAGAAGGGCTACCCAGCATGGAAAGAAGTGACCATGTAGACGGGAAAATCCCCGGGGAAGGCACTCATGTGCACGTCACCGCCAGCTAGCCAGCTAGTAGACAACAGAAGGCTCCAAACACCACATTTCTTTGCTGCTGAAATATTACAGCGACAGTAATGGTGGTTACTGTGGTCAGTAAACCGCTGACACCCAACGCTGAGCTTAGGGCTCCATGGGTGTACTGATGCCGTGACAACCCGACCTATTTTGTTCTGAGAATGGCTCTCGTCTCATGGAGTTTTCCGGATGCTGTGCTTCTCTGTGGAAGTATTTACATCCTGAGAAGTGCTTTAGGACCCGCCTGGGCTCTGCAAATTAAAGGACACTAATTTAAAACCACAGTTATTTACCTAGTTCTCCATAATGAAAAATAAGAGCTGACATCTGGTAAGAAATGTCCCCTGCAACCCAAGGAAGTGACTCTTCTTTTTTCATCATGAAAGGGACGGATCTCCATTGGTGGCCTTTCTTATTTACACCACACACATGGCAATGGCTCCACATCCAGTTCCTTAGTATAAACAGAAAAGATGGTCTTTTTCTGGGGAAGTTAATGAATTGAAAAACAAAGCTGTTCTGTATACCCACTCGTTCCAAACGAATAAAAGGACCACAGTGCTCCAAGTCTTGGGCAAAACAGTTGCATTCAAACTCATTTTGCCCCTTCCACTCCCCCCCCCACTTTTCCCACCCCCACCCCTTTTTAAGGAGAAAAAGAACCATTTAATCACCTTATAAGGGCAGAGAGCATTAAGGCAGCAGAGCAAGAGTCTGAGGCCCAGATCTTATTCTTGGCTAGGACAGGGCTCACTGGGGGATCCAGGGCTGTCCCTCCACTGTGCTTTTCTGTTGATGCAGCTGTGATGTGGGGACACAGATGTGTGTGTGGTACCCATGTGCAGCCTCTGGTGAGAGGCACGGAGCTAAATCAGGAGGCCTGTTTTGCTAGACCTAGGCTGTTTCTGTGTGAAATTGCTGTTTGTAGCTGTTTGAGGGCTGGCATAGTAGTGGGTTTCAGATTCTAAGTTGGTAAATAGATGCACACACAGGCCAGGCCCGAAGGTTCTCTGAGATTTTGGAATGAGGTTGCCATGGCAAATGCAGCACCCTGTGTCTGACTTTACACACATACATCACATTGCTGGTCTTCTCTTTACAAGTGAATTATGGTGTGAGATTTCACGTGTTTCCTGTGATATAGTCAAAGAACAAAAGAGGGCTGGGGAAATAGCTCAGTTGCAAGCATGGAGACCAGAGTTTGAGCCCTAGGAACCACATGATTGCAGTCTCATCACTCAGAAGGTAGACACAGGCAGATCCCTAGGGTTTTGCCAACCTCACGTATTTGGTTGGTCCCAGGACTGTGAGAGATTTTACTTAAAAATAAATAGAGTGGGTAGGATGATACTGTCCTCTGGCCTCCACATACACTGCACACAATAACGTGTATACCAATGCATGTGCATGCATACACGCATGCACACACCACACTCACACACACACACACGACGAGAAAAAAATTAGGAAGGAAGGAAGGAAGGAAGAGAGGAAGGAAGGAAGGAAGGAAGGGGGGTGGTCAGGTTCCATTGGGCAGCATCTGGTATAGAGATGCAGTTATACTCTGTACTCAGGAAGGCCTCTGAGATTTTCCCACTCCTTCTGGGTTTTCTGGCAGTCATCCATGGATCTTTCTGGAAGACTGCTGTGGTTTGTCAGGCTGGTTTCTGGTGTGCTGCAAGCCCCCTTCGCTTGCTGCTTCTGCTGGCTCCTGTTGGCTTCCTTCCGATGGCTTCCCCACTGTCAAAAGCTTTTCCTCTGTCTTCCCAGAGCCAGCCCAGACACTCTGAAGAATGTCTTCAGGGAGCACTGAAGAATATTGGCCTACGTGGTCCGAGGCTCAGCCTGAGAAAGGGGCCCGCAGGCTTCCAATCTTACTGCTGCTGTTGTGGGTGTCTTTGAACTTTCGCTGCGTTATCACCACCTGGCTACAGGGTGTTAAAAAGAAAGGGCAGCAAATCCAAAGCAAGGCCTCTCCAGGTCTCCTCCACAAACACCTGACTTATACCATCTTTCCAGATGACTTTTTACTCAGACGACTTTGAAAGGTGGGCTCTGCTACTTCCATTTTACAGATGGGAAAAAAACTGAAGATGAGGTTGACTCCAAAGTCATGCCCCTGGTGAAAAGCTAATGCTTGATATTGGATGGCCAGACACTGGTACTAATGTCTCTGTGTTCACCCCTCCCCCCATTGCTTCTGAAAAACCAAGGGGAGTAGGTCCAGTTATGAACTCCACTTGTATTAATTTTAGGAAGTACAACATGTCAACTACTGCTGAGTATCAACTCATTTAATTCCCACAGTGAATCTGTGAGGATGATGTAATTATCACCCCCATTTTATAGATGAGCAAACAGAGGCTTCAGGGTTAGGAGTTTGCCCAGAGGCCACAGAGCTAAATAGCAGGAAACCCAGGAAGGGAAATCCAGACAGTCTGACTCCTAAGGACCCTGCTTGGCAACTTCCCAGGAATTCAGGAATGGGGCCAGGTTCAGACAGGATCCAGGGCTTCGGGAGCAGGAAGAATGTGGGGTTCTCAGGGACCACACCTAGGGCCAACCACGGGGTCCATCAGTGTCTTCCTGGATATCCCAGGCAGATAAGAAACCAGAATGGTCTTGGTGTAATCAGTAAAGAGGGTCGCCCTACCCGTTCCAAGCGCACATTTGGATGCTCCATTCACAGGGGTTCTCTATTTTAAGTCACTCTGTGGCTTCCAGTCACCCCAAGCTGTTCTCATCTTCTGCCTCATAGCTTCTGCCGATCCAGACTCCTATTTTCTAATGTATCGACTCGGTTCGGTCTGACGCTCCTATGGTTACCTCCCACTTCCGTCTCGGCTGCTACCGACTTTGTTCTCTGCTCCCTTTCTGAGCGCGTTCTTGAAGGAAGGTGTTATAGGCCTGCTTCGTCTTCAGTGGGGGATGGTGTGTGTGGTTGTCAGCCTGTCGGTTTCTTATGAGCGTGCCCATGTTGCAGTTTGGGACAGAAGTGGAGGCATTGAGGCATGTGGGAAAAGAAATGGATACCCAGGAGCTTGGGGTGTGGCTATCCGCATTCGAAGTGCTGCAAACACAGCAGAGACTAGGAGCCATGTGATTTAATCCCTCTCACAACCTGACCCACTCTAGACCCAAGAAGGACAATGGACAATGAGGTGGAAGGACCCTCGCGGCTGCTGATAATGCAGTTGATTCTGTCAGGTCCCAGTGGACAACAGGCAGCTTGCACAAAGCAGGGGACTGGAAAGGACTAAGCAAAGGAACCATTTTCAGAGCAGAGGCAGAATGAAGGGAAGCCCCCCAGTACTGGTGACCCTCCTGGGACCAACTGCCTTGGTAAGCCTGATTATTCCTGGGCCTAGAGGGGGCAGAGCATGGTCCCTGGAGCTCAGAGACAGTGGTGAGCATCGCTGAGATGTATATGTAGGAGACAGCCCCCCAAGAGCATGTAGCTTCCTATAAAGGATCATAGCCTCTGCCCACCTGTGACTCAGAATGAAGGAGCCAGGAAGATCTGCATCTCCACCCCCTCACCGTGCCCTCTGATCTCCTGCCAATGCCCTGCTATCTTTCAGGAACTCGAGTCAGAGGCCAGGTACCTGGGGGGAACCCTTGAAAAGGCTGGGTGTCTAACTGTGACAAAGATTAAAAAGGACTCAGGAGAGGCAGCTAAGGATGCTTGACCCACAACCTACCTCCTCCATGAGCCACTTTGAATAACCCAAGAACTAAGTTGTTTAAAATTAACTACCTGAAATAACATAATTATTTGTACAGCACACTAGAACATTTCAATACATGTATACAGCACAGTGACTGAATCAGAATACAGTATTTTTCTTTATTTCTTTTTTTTTTAAGGTTTTTTGCATGTGGTAAGGGTCTTTTACTGACTCTTGAGGTCGACTGGTAACTAGGAAACACAGTGATCCTGTTGCCTCTGCCTCCCACAGCCCTGGGGATACAGGCGCCTACAGTCACACATGGCTTTTTACATGAATGCTAGAGATTTGAACACAGGCCCCGTGTTTATGCAGCAACACTCACATTGATTGAGCCATCTCCCGCCCTCTGATCACATATTAGACTAGGTGTTTAGACTTCAGTGTTCAGGGGTTCCGATATGTTTCCTTGGAACCTATGAGAATTTCCACTCCCAGGCAGCATTCTGGGAAGTTCTAGCATTACGAGGACAGAGATGTTGGATGAAGGGATTGCCAAGGACTCACTGTTCTGAGAGGAGCATCACGGGGCAGGTAGTGTGGACCACCCAGCCGGAGTCAGGAGAGTGTCTGCACTCCAGGGGATAGCAGGGGACAGCCTCTGTCCATCAGAAGGGAGGCAGAAGGCCTCCAGAGTGAAGATACAGTCGGGGGAGAAAAGAAATGTTGGAGGGGGGCACTGTCACCAACTTCTCTTTAATTGATTAAAGGGAAACTCCTAACATCTGGTGGGAAAATGCTTCAAACAGAAATTAAGTTTCACACTTTAAAAAAAAAAATAAGGTGTGTGTGCCTTTGGGGCTAGTCTCTTCCACAGCCACATCATATATGATTGCTGTTGTTTTGGGTAGGCGATAGTGCTTGAACTCAGGCTGAGGGTACAGGTTTGGCCCTTCCTCCAGGTAGAAACAGTCCTGAAGGAGGATTCTGGTCCTGAGTTGAGAGGTGTTAATTGACACAGCACTCGAGGCTATAAAAAGCTGATGATGGAATGAGATTTGGCACTCGGGTATAGCTGCTTCATTATTTCATCTTTGAAGGCCCAAATGAAGGCATGTTTAGATTTAAAAAATTACCTCCCAGGGAGTTAAAAATGTACTGGCCTCAAGAATATCTCTTTCCCATCGCTCATGGTGTTCACACGAAGAGGAAACCACTAAGGGACGCTTGTGTTTAGTTGTTCTAGAAGTTGGCGGGAGGCAGGAAGGTTGAAGATCCCGGCTTGCGTCTCTAATTTATTTCCTTCTACTTTCCCAAGAGTGGAAGAAAAAAAATGTTTGTGAATTTGCGTTATTAAGGCGTTTGTGCTGTCCGCTTAGCGCTTCCTTATCATCCTCCTAGTTCTCTGGACCAAGAAAGAGTCTCCCTAGACTGACTCTCAGGCCAACAAGTTCTGATTTTGTGTGGTTTCCTGACAGCTTCCCTTTCAAGGGGGCTCCTGGTATTCACTGCATCTTTTATGTTTCCCTTCTCATCCCTTGGAGGCTTCACTCAGGAAAGCCCTAGGGCAAAGGCTCCGGGGTTTTAAAAGGCCCTTTCCTCTTCCTGAGCTCATAACCATTTCTTCCCCCTCCCCATACACACACCTCGCTTGTTCCCTCTTTTTTGCATCTGTCTATGGTGCACATGTGTACATGTGTGTAGGTACATGGGCCCTGTGTATGTAAGGAGGCCAGAGGAGGGCACAGAGGAGGGCACTGGGCATCCTGTTCTGTCACTCTACCTCATTCCCATAAGACAGTGTCTCTCACTGAACCTGGAGCTATGCTAGAAGCCAGCAATCCTCCCATCCTTGTACCTTGCCCCCCAACACTAGAGTTACATGAGAGCTGAGGATTCGAACCCAGGTCCTCACACTTGTACAACCAATATTCTCACTCATTAATCCATCTCCCCAGCCCCTCACTTACTCACTCTCCTGTCCCCTCCCTCCTGCCCCGACTCAAACAATACTTGGTGGGTTACGGTCATGCTTTCCCAATAACCAAGAACCCGAAACCTTCTCACCTGATTAAGATGATGGCAGGAACTGACACAGTCCTGCTGGGTGCTATCCTCACGTCAATAGCTCAACCCTCCTGATCTCCCCACCAAGGCTCTGATTCTTCCTCACATCAACTTTGAGATCAGTGCAGGGTTGTGACTGGCATTTAGGAAGAGAAGAGACTTGAAATGTCAGGGCTTGGTTTCACAATTAAACCAAACACAAGAACTCTGCCCTGTTTATGGTGATTTGTACGTTGGCTTGTGGTGCACATTGATTTCTTCATGTGGGACACAGGGAGACTATGAAGCCGTTGAAGCTGGGGTTACAGAGAGGGGAAGTCTTCCTCTGCAGCCTGATGCCAACGGGGAGGCTTGGCCTTCATGGAGTGGTACCCAGGGGTCTTGCTGAACTTCAGGTCCTTCTGTTTCCAGCTTTCTAATTTCTCAGAACCACTGCCAGTCTTGATTCTGTCTCATACAAAGCCCTAACAGCTCTCAAGGTTCTGGGCCTCAGAAAGACATCATCCAGCATTACGAGTTGAATGTCAACTGGCTCCTAGGCTCATGGTTGAACATTTGGTCTCCAGCTGGTGGCACTGTCTGGTGAGGTTGTGGAACCTTTGAAGTTTATAATCTCTGCTTCTTGATCCCACCAAACATGAGCAAACAGCCTTAAACATTACTACCACACCCCAAACTGCTCCTGTAGCCCTGTCTCCCCTGCTATGATGGACTGTCTTCTGAACTATGAGCTAAAATAAATGCTTCCTACCTTAGGGTCCCTCTTTCTGTGGATTTAACACAGTAATGAAAATAGTGGCTGACACACCCAGATAACTCCCAGCCCATCCAGTCACGAGGAACTTCTGGCCTGGAAACTCTTCACAGGGTGGGCCTGGGTCAGATCTCACAGGAAGATTTCCAGTCTTGCCTTCCTTTCTGGTATGTTCTCCTATCTCTCCAGCCCCATACTGTCTAAATCAAGGCTGGGCATGTTGGAGATGATCTTTTAATGCCCTGGAAGCAGCTGTAAAATAATTGTTGTTTGGATAGCAGTAGACCGGAACTCCCCCAAAGACTTCTATGACCCTGACCTCTCTGTCCATTCTGGGTGGGGGTAATAGTCTACTTAGTTACCAAAGTCAGTCTTGAAATGCCATTATTGTAAGCCTAAGGGAGAATTTGAATTTAAGTTTAAGATCAATGTGCAATACAATTCCACTCATTATTTAATGGTCTTATTGAATGACACAAACTCTCGAAAGGCATTTATTGAGCAACTATTTTTCTGGGTTAGACATTGAACAAGGTGCTAAGTACAAGGCCATCTATCTGACAGGAAATCAAACACACGTGCTCAGGCCAAAACCCCAGCTCCAGTTGCAGAGCCAACTACTTCCTCAAATAGTTCCAGCAGATGCTTGTTTTCATAGACGTGGGTGTGCCACGCTGCTCTCTCAGAAAGAGGACACATTATTGGAGAGTGAAACCGGTCTACTAGAGGAGACACAAGAAGGGTTGAGGGCCATGAAACCCGCTACAAAGAAGCTTCTGCATTAAGCTGGGTAGGGGTTATAGTGAGCTTCATGGGCCAGATACAAGAGAATGAGTAACCCAGAGGAAAACCTGGAACTAACTTTTTTTTAAGTAGTTGATTAAGATGATTCAGCTTGTCAACAGAAATAACTTAGTTTGAATTGCAGTATGGAAACAATGAGAGGAACCAACTATCCATGGCAGGAGAACATGTTCAGCATTTATACATTAGAGTAATGTGTGGCCGGTATATTAGTCAGGGTCGTCTAGAGGAACAGAACTGACAAAATGGATATTGTTAGAGTGTCTTACAGACTGTAGTCTAGCTAGTTCAACAAGGGCTTTCTACCAACAGAATGTTATTCAGCCCATGAGGCTAGATGTCTGAGCTGGTATTATATGTCAGAATCCCAAAGAAGTAGGCTCTAACGCCAGCAAAGGACAAACTTGCTAGTGGGAGGAAGGACACACAGACAAAAGCACATGCCCCTGTCCCCTGTGCCCCTTATGTAAGTTGCCACCAGAAAGTGTGGGCCAGATTTGAGGTGGGTCTTCCCACCTTCCTCAAATAATTCGAAAAAAATAATCCCTCTCAGATACATCCAGATGTTTGGGTTTTAGTTAATTCCAGATGTAGTCAAGTTGACAACCAAGAACAGCCATCACAGCCAGGGAAGACTATGCCTGTGGGCATGAAAAGGGTGGTTATTAGAGCTTTATTGAAATATCTTTTTAAAAATATTTATTTTATTGATAAATTGTGTGTGTGTGTCTGTCTGTCTGTCTGTGTACATGAGCACAAGTGCCTGCAGAGGCCAGAGCTCTCAGGTCCCCTCGAGCTGCAGTGACATCAGTTGTGAGCTACCCAGGGTGAGTGCTGGGAGCTGAACCTCTAGACCAGCAGCAAGCACGCTTAGCTGCTGAGCCCTCTCTCCAGCCCTGAAATGTCTTTTTCTATATGTCTACATTTATTTTCTACATTTAATACTTCAGAGCTTTCTTTTAAACTCAGATTTAAAATGATGCATTTGAATGTATTTAAAGCTTAGCTGGTGAAAGTCCTCTGCAAAAGTCAGAGTCTAAAATAAAAGGAATGACAGGAAACTTTAGACCACAACAAGAATCAGAAATTTTCTTAAGCTCACAGTATACTTATGGTCACTCCTTGAGTGGTTGAGACAAGATGGTAACAGAAAAATACATATTACTCTTTCCTTTTCTTATATAAACAGATCTCTCTCTCTTCCTCCTCCTTCCCCCTCCCTCTCTGTCTCTGTGTGTGTGTGTGCGTGTGTTTGTGTGTGCGTGTGTGTGCGCGTGTGCAGTCACATACATGCTGCTGTGCACATGGAGCTCACTTTGGAGTTGGTCCTTACCTTGCACCAAGGCTGTCTCTCTGATTTTCTCTGCTGTGTTCTCCAGGCTAGCTGGCCCTGGAGTTTCCAGGAATTCTCCTGTGTCTGCTCTGCTATGGTTTATGTAGCTTCTTGGGATACCAACTCAGGTACCCACACTTTTGCAACAAACATTGTACCTTCTGAGCCATCTCTTCAGCCCCACTTTCCCTTTCTGAAATTGCAGTCCCAGAAGATGCTAGAGACCTTCTATAGTCTCACTTTTACAGTTCTGTCTCACTGTCCTGTTGCCATGGCCTTTTGATATTCACATACAGCCCTTCACTCCACCCCAGTCAGAAATGCCAATTGTGAAGCTCTACTAATTGTGAAGGTGCCGTTTTCACCAGTGTCTACTGCGACCTGCACAACTTTGGGATTGGCCTTACTTAGGTAATGAAGAAACAACAGACACACATACAGAAAAACTGATTGGGTGGGTCAGATATTCTGATGGAGACTCAGCTTGTTTCTTTTTTTTTTTAATATTTTTTATGGTTCATTTAACTTTATTTTATGTGCATTGGTGTGAAGGTGTCAGATCCCCTGGAACTAGATTTTCAGACAGCTGTGAGGTGCCATGTGGGCACTGGGAATTGAACCCGGGTCCTCTGGAAGAGCAGTCAATGCCCAGACTCAGCTTGTTTCTTACACAGCATGAAGAAGGAGGAGGAGGCAGTTAACTAATGTGCGAGGGAGCAGCCTCAGGCTACACTCACCCAGTAGGAGGAAGCTGTGGTTGATAGTTTCTGTACACACTGCTGTGAGTTAGAGGTTGGCCCTTCATCAAGATTCCCACTTGTATCAGGGGACGGCCATGCCATTCCCGTGGATCTGCAACGTTGGGGTTCTTTTCTTGTTGTGGCCATGATCATGTCAACGGCACACATTCTCTCAGGGTCTCTCCCCACAGTATCCATGGTGCTCTGTTCAAGCCGCAGACGGTCTGTCTGTTCTCACCCACTCTTCACACGCATGTTTCCAGGTGTTTTAAGCATTTTTCTGGGTTTGGACTCCAGTGCTGTAGTTTAGGGTCCCCAAAGGCTCTGTATAGAGATCCAACCTGTGCCTCTACTGAGAATTGATAGAATTTTTAGGAAGCAGGTTTTAGGGGAAGAGAATCTGATCGTTGAGGTGGGATATGAACCCTTGAAGGGAATGTTGGGACCCTGGAACTTTTTTTTTCTGGTACCCTCCTCTGCCACTCATTCCTGCTCTAATATACTGAGCAACCAGAGGCCTGAGGCAACAGGGTGAAGTGGCCAGGAGCTGAAGCCTCTGAACTGTGAGCCATCACAAACCCTCCCCTTTATTAAACCCATTTATCTTAGCCATTTTGTCATAATAATGAGAATCCAACACATATTATAATATTCCAAAGTTCCAAGAGATCCAACACTGACTTCTGATCTCAGTGGGCTCTGTGTGCTTATGGTACATAGACACACATGCAGGCAAACTATCCATACACATAAAATAATTAGTAATGCTGCTGATAAATAGAATTTAATAACACATTCAGAGTAAAAGATCACATGGTGTACTTTCCCACAAGATACTATTCCAACGGTAACCTAAATCCATCTCATGTGGGCTGGCTTTAGACACATGCCTTACCTAACAATGGAGATATTCTAAGGAGCCATTTGTTAGACAGTTTCTTTCTTCACTGTGCAAGTAAGTACCCTAGGCTGCATTTACATGCCAAGGTAATACAAGCCAAACCCTCCATATCATTCAACCATCTGACACCACTTGGTGTGGTCTATATGGTCCATTTGGTGCAGCGCTTGCCTAGCACACACGAAGTCACGGGTTTCACTCCCCAGCACTACATAGACTAGGTGTGGTGGCACACATCCATATGCACAGCCCTCGAGAGGTGGAGGCAATGAATTCAAGGATAGCCTGGGACTCAGAGAGAGAAAGAGAGAGAGAGAGAGAGAGAGAGAGAGAGAGAGAGAGAGGAGGGAAGAAGGGAGGGGAGAGAGAGAGAAAGAGAGAGAAGGATGGAGGAGGGAAGAAGGGAGGGGAGAGAGAGAGAAAGAGAGAGGGATGGAGGAGGGAAGAAGGGAAGGGAGAGAGAGAGGGATGGAGGAGGGAAGAAGGGAAGGGAGAGAGAGAGGGATGGAGGAGGGAAGAAGGGGGAGAGAGAGGGATGGAGGAGAGAAGAAGGGAGGGAGAGAGAGCACGCACAAGCTATAAAAGGCTGCCGCCTTCACGGCAGGGCATACTGTTTATAGTAAATATTTTATAAGAACATTCTAAGATACTGATTGAAAGTAAATACACAAAACAGAACCTGGTTGCTCATTGTCATTACTAAGATTTTGTCTCATACATGTGTTTCATACTAAAACCTTGAGCCCCGCTGGCGGTGTGGGCTTGTAGCCATCAGCACCAGCACAGACGCTGGAGTAATGCACTGCCCGGTGGCTTTACAGGAACTGTGGTGCGCCGGAGTGATGGGAGATTTCCAGCCCTGTGATCAGCACATGGGACTTCCGTGGTACATGTGATTTCATCAGCTTAAATGTTGTATGCTGTGATGGTGGCTTCTTTCTTCCTTCCTTCCTTTCTTTCTTTCATCAATTTGACACAAACTAATAACCTAGGAACAGGGAACTTCAGTTTAAAGGATTGCCTCCCCCAGACTGGTTTGCATTCATGTCTGTGGGCTATCTTCTTGACTAATGATTGATGTGGGAGGGCTCAACCCACTGTGGGAGAGATCCATAGACAGGTGGTCCTGGGCTGTATAACAAAGCAAGCTGGGAAAGCTATGGAGCATAAGCCATTAAGCAGTGTTCTTCTGTGACTTCTTGCTTCAGTTCCTGCCTTGAGTTACTGCCCTGACTTCCCTTCACGCTGGAATATAAACTATAAGATGAAATGAACCCTTCTGCTCCCCCAACTTACGGTTTGTCACAGCAACACGGAAGGAAACTAGAACACACGGCGCATGAGTGTCCACTTAAGCAGCTTCAAAGGATGAAAGTTTACTGTGGATTCCCTTAAAGAAATCCAGTTTTAGAAAACTCTCCAAATAGGGGCTAGAGATGTGGCTCAGCAGGAAGCAGCGCTTGCTACTCTTGCAGAAAACCCAGGTTTGATTCCTGGCACTCACATGGTAACTCACAACCATCTGTAACCCCAGTTCCAGGGATCTGATGCCCTCTCCTGGTCTTCGTGGGCATTGCATACATGTGATGTGCATGCATGCAAACAGACATTTACACACATAAAATAAAAATAAAAGACTCTAAAGAATTTTTTAAAAAGAAAACTCTCCAAACATTTCTTTAAAGAAATATCCTGTTATCCTGAAGTTTAGACCATCAAGCAGCAATCAGATGTCTGTCTCTCTTTCTTACCTACACAGTTTGCTCATGGTTTCTCCAACCATAGTCTTAAAAGGCTCTGCTCGTTTCTTTCCACTTGCTTTCTCAGAGATGCCAAAGCATTGAATGCCATACTTCTTGTTCACCCCTGTATCCTACATGCAAAAGTATTGGAACCCCTGGGCAAAGAGCTCTGTGGGGTGTGTGTGTGTGTGTGCGTGTGTGTAGTGGATGTAAAAGTGAACAAATGTGTGTTGGACACACTGACCCACATATACAAATATGGAAGCAAGAAGCTGGTGCACACTTTTAATTCCGACACTCAGGAGGCAAAACCAGTCAGATCTCTAAATTCCAGACCAGCCTGGTCTGAAGAACTAGGTCAAGAACAGCTCGGGCTACATGGAGAAACCCTGACTCAAAAACAAAACAAAACACATGCAAACAAAAAAAGAGGCTAATGGTGGATTCTATCCCCCCCACCCCGCCACATTTTTTTGAGACAGGATCTTTCTCTGAACCTAGAACTTGCTGTTTCAGTTAAGGCAACCTGGCCAATGAGCTCCTGGGATTGTAGGGTTTGCTGATCTGTCTCTCACCCTCGGCTTCTATTGCAGATGTGTGCAACAAAGCCCAGCTTTGTTGGGGATGGGAACTCAGGTCCTTCATGTTCGTGCAGTGAGCACTGTACCCACGGAGCCATCTCCCCAGCCCTGAGAGATAGCCTCTTACTTCAACAACAAGAGCAGAAACCCGTGGAGCAATATGGGACTAAACTCTCCAGCTTGTTAACAAATCAGTAAGGAAGGATTATTAGAAACTGGTGGCTAACACTGTGGCTAACTGTTTTGGGGAAAAGGATTACACGTCCTAACTTACATCCAAATCTATTCCAGATGGTTTGAAGGGCATAAAATAAAAACTTAAAAGAACTAGAAAAACATAGGTGGGTACCCATCTAGTCATATAAAAGTAAAGACCTTGGCTATCACTTCATAAAAATATACAGTTCTGCATGCCATAAAGTGCCACAGAAGTTTCTAGAAACAAAAAAATTGAAGGAATAGTTAAAATAGTTACAAAGGATATTTATTTTCAATAATGCACAAAAGAACTCTTTAAAAATTATAATGAAAGAGATAGTCTTCAGCAGGAGGATGGGCATATTATTACAGAATCCCAGCAGCAAGCTTGAGACCAGACTGGGCTACACGGAGTGTTCTGCCTTCATGAAAATAATGACCTTTTGAAGGGCACTTGCTGTGGTGGACAGGAAAGCAATGGTTCATGGCTTGCTTCGTACTAGCCGTTGGCTTGGACCTAGGAAGACAGATAATGGATTTCTAGAGGTTGGTTATAGCAGGCTGTTTTGTTTTGTTTTGGGGGATATGGGATGGGATGGCACTTGGAAGATGAGGTTGAAAAGCATTCACCCTGCCCAGCACAGCTGAGAACTGGCACCTGCTGCAGACATTAGAGGATTCCAGGAAGTGCTCAGATTCCTCCAAGGGGTCCTGGCCTTAACCTTCAGGAGCTGCCTCTCAGGCAGTGACCTCCTGGCGTTCTCCCCTCCCCCACCTTCTTTTCCTTCTGCTGGGGAAAGGCTACTGTAGCCTAGTCTTTAATCTCCTCTACTGAGACATAGATTCCCAGAATCCTCGTGGCCAGTAGCTGTCGAGCTTTGGCTGGGCAATGCCAATCTGCCCCTGAAGAACCGCTCTTGCTGGAGCAGAGCAACCTGAACACACTTTAGGGATGTGGTGGGCTAAGGGGCACTGGGACCGAGAAAGAGAGGGCTGGGGGGCCTTGGGAAGGAACGAACTCTGTGTTCCCAAGCACTTCTGTGGGGGGAATGCTCCCCGACTTGTAATTCAAGAATGGTAATAGTTGAATCCAAAATACTCCAAAGGCCTCCTTCCAAGAGTCAGGGAGGATAACGGATCCCAACATCATGCCATTAGACAAGAAAAGCATACTCCCAAGTCCCACAGCACCACAGGCTGACGGGAGCTTAACCATTGCACATTGTGTGAATAACTGCAAGGTAAGCAAGGTGTCTGAAGGCTCCAAACACCACAAAGCAATGAAGAGAAGGGAATGAACTAGTCCATCAATAAATGCTATGTGAATGCGTTACATTACCACACTGCTTTCTATACGTACCTGCAACCATCACATGCTATTTGGAAAATAAGATGTGGTGAGTTAGACTGTGACTCAGTAACAGGGTGCTTACCTAGCGTTCATGAGACCCAGACTTCAATCCCTAACACCACAAAAATTGGAGAGTGGCGACAGGTGGGTTCCAAGGGCTCGCTGGCCAACCAAGCTGAAGCGGTGAACTTGGGAGACATTGTTTTAATGCAATAAACAGAGGGGGACAACTGGTCAAGGCTTGGAGGTCATCTTTCAAGAGGCAGTGGGAAGAATATAAGAGCCAGAGACAGTGACTGTAGGGAACAATAAAGTGACTTCTCTAGACACAGCCAGGACAGTTGCACACATGAACTCACAGACTTTGTGACTACATGCAAAAGACGTGCACACCCTTTAAGTCCGACAAAAATCACAGCATGGAGGGTGGGGAGATAAGCACAAAGTTCCACCCTAGCTGAGGAGCTGTTGGCAATGGATTGAAGGGAGAGTGAACGGGTTTTCTCTAAGGATGAGGCCCCTGAGGAGGCTACCCCCCCCCAGTGGATAGCCCTAAGTGAACTCAGTACGTTTAAACATTAATCTTTCCTTTTTAAATGAGAGGGAATGAAATTGGGGGGTGGGGATGGGGTGGCCCTTCAGCCAGTAAATTCCGCCTTCCTAACAGGAGAACTGATTGCTGGCGTTGCTGATAACACCGAAATGCCACATGCAGAGCAGACCTTCTGCAGGTTCAAAGGCTCTTCTCACACAACCCACCGTGCTCTGCCTGGGATGGACCACACCCAGCGCCCTCCTTGTTTGGGGAGCCTCGTGATCCCTGGTAGTCATAGCAGCCGCCAAGCTCGGAGCTTGTCGCCACTCGTAGCCTCCCACAGCCCACCCATCCTGCCATCACCACTAACTGGAGCTCAAGGAACCCCAGGGAGGTTGCTTCAAAAAAGAAGGAAGAAAAGAAAAAAGAAAACCTTTTTATTTTCACAGAAAAAAATTATTTATGTGATTTTTTTTTAAAACTACAGATTCTTTCACTTATATGATTTTGCTTGGTTCTCAACCAGCCCTTTCAAGTTGGCGGGCTGAGTGTTATCACCCACTTGGAGGACAGGCTTGTGAGACTCCAAGAAATTAAAGGACATGCCCCAAATTGCTGAAAGAGTCTGTGTTAAAGGCGCTCACCGCAAAGGAATGAAAACTGGGTGGATGTGTTAATTAACTTGACTTGACCATTCTGAGATGTATCTATGGACTAAGGCACCATGTTGTACCTTCCAAACACAGACAGTTATTTCTTGTAAATTAAAAATTAAAATTTAGGTCTGGAATGTGACCCTTGCAGAAAACGCTGAGACCCTGGGTGTAATCTCCAATACTGCAATAAATGAATAAATATGAAAACGGAAAGGAAGGGTCCTGTGAGATGGTCCAGTAGGTGAAGGAGCTTGCTGTCAGCCTTGACGACCTGAGTTCCATCCCTGGTCTCCACATGGTGGAAGGAGAGATGTGATTCCTGCAAGTTGTCCTCAGACACACACACATCCCTGACACACACAGCAAATAACTGAATAAGTGTGAGAAAAGTTGAAGTCAGAAATGTTCAAATTCACACAGCCTGCCAAAGCCCCCAAAGCTCATCTTTGACCTCCTGGGCCTGTAAGAATTATATCTGTTGTTTGCACTCCTGTTAACTTCAAGGCCATTGCTCATATTTGAAGATTTTTTTTAAAAACTATTATTACTCTAGAGCTGAGTGTGGCAGCTCACACCTGAAACGCTAGTACTCAGGAGGCTGAGGCAGGAGTGTTACTACAAGTTTAAGCCCAGTGTGGGCTACACAGTGAGAGTAGAGGTAGGGGAAGGTAGAGGAACAGAGGAGGAGGGGGGAGAAGGAGAGAGGAAGAGAAGAGAAATAAAACGTTCAATAAGCACCTGGGTCCTGAGAGTGCAGTGGGTTGTCTGAGATCATTCCTGGCCCTTTCCAAGGTACAATTTTAAGCAATGCTTATTTTATTGCATGTATTTGTGTGTTTCTATGTGCACAGGAAGGCATGGCACCTGGGTGAGAATCAGAAGACACTCATGAGAATTTGTTCTCTTCTTCTACCACCTGGCCCCTGGGACTGAAGACAGGTTATCATGCTTGAAGGCAAGGGACACCCTCCACCTTATTTTTCTTTGCTTGTTTTGTTTTTTGAGACAGGATCTCACTGTGTAACCCTGACTGGTCTAGAATTTGCTGTGTAGACCAGGCTGGCCTGGAACTCTGTCTCTGCCTCTCAAGTGCTGGGATTAAAGAAGTGTGCCACCATGCTTGGCTGGAGACAGGCACCTTTAACCCACTGAGCTGCTTCATTGAGTCCTGTTCTCCCTCCATCCACCCCCACATTTTATCAACTAGGTTTTTGTTCCCTCATTAATTACTACCTCTCTCTCTCTCTCTCTCTCTCTCTCTCTCTCTCTCTCTCTCTCTCTCTCTCTCTCATCTCTGTCTCTCTCTCAATGATTTCTGTGCACAGAGAGCTTAGTGAGTGAGAGTCAGGGGCCTCATGGCAAGAGACAAACTCTGCCTATTCCTGCTCTCTTTCTGGTGTTCTCCTGAAGAGGCAAGCAGGTCTCAGCCTTTCTCCCCATCTCTTTCTCTATCTTTCTCTCTCTTCCCCTTCCTTTTACCCTTCTCTCAATAAACTCCTTGCTTAAGCTTTGCCTGCATAGAGTATTTGTCTTTCCACCACCATGAGGCCTCTGGCTTTCACCTGCCAAGGTCTCTTACATGCAGAAATCTTTACATCTCTGAGACGAGGTCTCAGTCTGCAGCATAGACTGCCCCGGAACTCGCTGTATGGCTCCTAACTGGCCTCCACTGCCAGATAGTTCTCCTGTCTCAGCCCCCCCAGTGCTGGGATCACAAACATGCCCCGCCATTCTGGCTGTCTTTCTGTTTCCATGAGCAATGCCAGAATACCACTGGTCATTAGTAGACATTACCTGAGGTCTGTTCTGCATTGGTTTGCACTGTGCACAGTGTCATGAACTCTCCATGGTCAGCTAGGACATTCAGGACTTAACTGGATAGTTTTGTCCCTAATAGTATCAGGGGGCATCTTTCATGATTGAAAGAAAAAAAGTATCTGCTGTTGCTGTCTAGGACAAAGGGCATGGTTGTGTTAAACTTTCTCAGATATACAACCTGGCCTCTGCAGTGCCCACAGCTCTGAGACTAAGAAACCCTGGCCTAACATCTCTCCTTCCTTGGGGGTGAGGGGGGGGCAGATGTCTTTGTGGTCTGACATACCAATAACCATTTGAGAAAATCAGATTGTGCAAGTCTTATTTTTAGCAGAGAACCAAGTTCTTGACGATACCTTCTGCTTCCAACTGGGTGCAACTGGATGCCCCCTCGAACTCCTGTGTCCTGGCTTGAGTTTGCAAAAAGATCTGCCCAAGCCCTCTAAAGAACCCTTGAAGCAAGAGCTGAGAGGACTGTTTGCCTCTGACTAAAAGGGGGAAGGGAATGCCTTTTGGGGGGAAGCTAAGTGCTGAACTTTCAACCCTTCTTGGCAGTGTTTGCTGGTCAGAAAGCAAAGCCAGCTGTAACTTGGACAGAGCTATACACAAGCAGACAACAGACTGCTATCTCCCAAATTGGAGGCTTTCTATGGCTTCTCATGTGGGCACTGGCCTCAGGCAGGAAGACCACCCACAGGCAAGCACACAGCGTCTCCCAGGAGGCCTCTAATCACCCACCCTTCTGGCCACCTGTTCTGGGGCTGGTTATCTGATGTGAGGGAGCCAGTTAATAACCATTTATAAGCTATAAATGGAAGTGGCCGTGGCAGGGAGCTGATAAACATTTGGGGGCAAATTATTTGTGACTGTCATTTGCACCCCTCTTGAAAGTATGCGTTTCGGGTTACAGGATGTCCAGATGGCTGTTTGTGGCCAGCCCTGTCTTGCTGAAGGGTTGGGCCTGCATTCTCCACCCCACTGTGGAAAGTGTGGGCTGCTTGGAAAGGCCCAGCCTTCTCAGGCGTCAACTCTGTCCCTGTGACTCTGAGGGAGAAATGAAAAGTCAGAGCTAGCACTCCCTAAAGGATTTCATGCCATCGGTCTGGGAATCTCCGACTTCAGTTTGGGACTAAGGGAGACTGATTGACTGCCCTCCGCACTGAGCTTTGTAGAAACTCCAGTCATTAATGTAGACTTGGACTTTTTTTCTTCTTTTCCCTCCAAGAGATAGTAAGGATGGCAAAATGACATCTAAACTGACAGCCGGTGGTTAGAGGCAGCAGCCGACCCTGACTTGGGAGGATTGGGAACATCCCATGAGGTGCCTTACAGGACAGCGACATGGCTGCAAATGAACAAGCACTGCTATGGTTTGGACATAAATCCTCCCAAGGCCCACGCGTTAAAGCCTTGACCCCACTGTGGGAGGAAATCAGGTCACTGTCCTGTGCTGGTGAACGGTGCTCCCTGCCATGGTGTGCTCCCCACAGTCACAGAGAAACCTACCACGGACTGGAAGCCCAAACCAACCCACAGTAACAGAAACTGACTTCACGGCCATCTTAGCTAGGGTGCACAACTGTGAGATTCAGAGGCCAGGGAGGAACTTGAACAACGGAAAGGGGTGATGGGTAGAGAAAGGTCCTGGAGCATTTGAGTAATAAAAGTAACACCTGCTTCTTCCATCTGGGAGCTGGAGGAAAAGGCCCCGCAGCTCTGCCTTTATCTTCCCAGACTGGATACGACCAGAATTTTTTGAGATGTCAAGCAGTGGATAGATAACTGGCGGATCCTAACTTAGGAAGAACTGAGGTGTGCGAGGAGTGCCCCGGCCCAGTTCTGGACCTAAGGTTCTCTGTGTCCTAGCTGGGGTTTGTGTAGAATTCAGAAACCTGTGTACCTATGTTCCACCTTGGGAGCTACAACATGAAGTGTGACCCACTTGGGAGTCCAAGACTGACTAGAGGGACCCCAAGGCCACAGGAGAAGGCCAAACAGTGCCTGAGGAGTAAACGCCATCAGGGTCCGGGTCAGGGAGGGATCCAGGGAGGCTCTACCTGGGGGAGGGAAGTGTGGCAGTGCCCTTGGGTCCTGCAAAGGCCTCCGTGGGGCTTGTGGGAGAGAGGCCCCAGAAAGACACTGCAGAAGTCAAAGCTGGAGTGGGGCTTGTCTTTGTAGGTCAATCAGAGAAAGCTGGGGGTGGGGGTATGTGAAGCTGGTCAGACATCCAGGCAGAGACTGGTGCTTTTCTTGGCCTGTGAGGTCAGCAGGGCTGACGTGGCTGCTGTGGAGAGGGAGAAGCTGAGGCCTCAGAGTGAACACTTTGGCCTGGAGGAGGCCAGGTCTGATCCCCAGGACAAGCCTCTAACAGTCCTCAAGCAAAGGATGGCTGCCTCCCTTCCGGACTCTCCAGTTTGGGGTAAAGGATGAGAAACAGCTGGAAGTGGAGGGCTGCGACCGAGGAGGGTGCTGTTGACCTTTATGACCCGATGGCTACCAGCCTTCCTGGTCACCAGTAAGCAGTGTCCTGGGACAGAATGTGCGCATTGGAGACCAGCCATGCGGTGACTCTTCAGGCCAGTGTGAGCTGGACGTGATGGATTTCCAGGTCCCGAAAATGAGGCTTGGAGAGATTAAGAAATGCATCTAACCACACAGCTTGAAAGGGTGTAATTCTCACTCAGGCCCAGCTGCTGCTAACTAAAGCACAGATCTTTGTCTTCATTTTCACAGCTTCTCTGACTTCTGCATATTGGATTCTTTTATGGGACTTTCGTTTTCTCTAGGACTGGTGCAATAACCTGGTCGCATAATACATGGCCAAAACCAACCTTTCTGCTCCCAAATTTCTTATAAATAAGTATCAAAGTTGTTAGTCTATGACTTTAAAGATTAGAGCAAATACCAAAAAAGAAAACCTTGGCCTCTTCTTATAAGCGTGTCGATATAAAATATCAAATGAACCAGTATTCCTTACTAACTTAGATTTATGTGAAATATTAATTAATTTTTTTTCCAATTTGGCCAAGGAAAGGGATCTTCTGAAAGCCAAAAGAGACAATATAAAACAACTCTGTATTTGTACTGCCAAGAGTTTACCTAGAAACTGTGTGCAAAGAAGTTCTTGAAAATGCTTCACCAATTAAAGCTTACACGCCTCTCTCCCAGGTAGCTGCCAAGTCCGATCTCTCTTCTTTCCAGTTAAAATGTCATTTACATTTTCATTTGGGGCAGAAAGCACACAGATTATGCAAGTTTTTTTTAAGTAACTGACTTCACGGCCATCTTAGCTAGGGTTCACAACTGTGAGATTCAGAGGCCAGGGAGGAACTTGAACAACGGAAAGGGGTGATGGGTAGAGAAAGGTCCTGGGGCATTTGACTTCCAGGTTAGTGTTCCCCACCTCTGATCTTCAATACACAGCAGAGGAAAGCCGCCTCCCGACGGCCGGTTCTAGCAGAAAATGAAATCAGGAACCGAGCTACGATGCTTCTTATAGGGTTGAAGTTTTTGCCAATTTGGGTTTGGAAAGGAATTTCACCTCAGGATGTTTTGGCACTGGCCTTGCTTTTCATTTTCTTTCTTCCCAACTTTCACCTGGAGCCCTTAGCTGGGACCCTCTTTCTGATAAAGAGCTTACTCTAACTCTTCCTCCTTGCCTCTTTGATCAGATTTATGGGGAAATGATCTCAGATTGGAAAAGAACAGCACATGATACATGGGTGAGGGCTGTTTGCAGCTCACTAGCTAGCCGTCCTTCCCAAATAACCCTGTGGTGATACCAAACGGACAGCCTGGGCTAATTCCTGGGTAGTGGGCATCCCACTGGGCAGTGCTGCTTCAGACCTCCCCAGAGGGCAACTGAGGCAGTCAGGCATTCATGGCTTGGAAAGCCATTGTTTCTGTATCCAGGATCCTTTTCTTCCAGGAACCCAATGTTGACAATCAGTATAGACAGAATTTATGCAAAGCAAATCAAGACAAGGTGCCAAGAAGTGGAAAGACGTTACTTTTAAAGACTATTTTCTTAATCTTGTATGTGTGCGCGCCGCGTGCATGAATGTACACAGATGTACACAAGCCATAGCACACATGGGGAGCTCAGATAAATTCTGGTGCTGCTCCTTGCATCCCACCTGGTTTGAAACAGGGTCTCTTTGTTGTCTGCGGCTGCAGGCGCCGGGCTTGCTGACCTGAGATGGGCTTCTGCACCCTACTCTATACTTTTCCGGATATTTGAATCCAGGTCCTCACACTTATATGGGAAACGTTTTGTATGATGAGCCATCTTCCTGGCCCCAAAACATTGCTTTTCTGTTTTGTTTCATTTTGTTTTAAAGTCACATTGGGTGGCTCACAAGTGCCTGAAAACCCAGCTCCATCAGGTTTTCAACATGGACTGAAGTCAGTGGCTCTCCAGGGTCCTCCAGGCATAACTGCTGAGGTCCCAGTCTGGTGGGCTGAGCAGGTGCTTGATGGTTCTCAGTTCCCCCAGTATGAAGACCGTCATTGGTGGCTACCCAAACCAAGTCCTGTAGCCGTTCTAATAAATCTCCCTTTGTAATGCATAGTCCTCCTTTCCATCCCATCCCTTCCTCTCAGATCCTCTGGAGAGCCTGCCTGATACACACACAGACCCCTCCAGGTTCCCTCAAAACAGAAGAGCTTTCAGAATCACAGAAGCACAACATCCTGTAGGAGAAAGCTAGAGTCCAGATAAACACTGTGAGAGACTGGGGTCACTTCCCCGCACACCCCTATGGCTCCCCACATAGCAGACAGAGACTTTTGGGTACTGGGTGCTTACCACAGGCCAGGCTTCCCATGGCCACTTAACTCCTTAGGAGTGTTTATCTTTGCATGTGAGTGCGGGTGCTGGAGGAAGCCAGAAGAGGGCATCAAACCCCTTGGATCTAGGAAACGATTGGGTCATGGGAGCTGAGCTCCCAAGAATTGAATGTATGCCCTTTATGGAAGAGACGGGTAATGGGGTGCAGTGCTGCACGCCTGTTTTTTGTTTGTTTGTTTTAGAGGCCTAGCTGAACACTGTTGGCCTCCTTGTCCTGGACTTCTGTCTTCTTTACAGGCAGTTTAGGGTATTCTGCTGTAGTAAACTCAAGGGCCTAAGACAGCTCTGCTGGTTCCCAAACACCCATTCACGCCTGGCTTGTCTGCACACATTATAATTTTCTGTTTCTTTAGATGATGATGTTGCTCCTGGTTGCAGCCAGTGTTCTCATCTTGTAGGTGGTCTGTCCTGCCTGCCAGGCCTGGCTGTTTCTGGAGTCCAAGGTATCTGGGAAACACTTTGCCTATCTTAATTGAGAGGTTCACAAAGACCATTTGTGAACATTGGTGTGCTGATAATTAGATACTGAGTTAAGCAGCTATTCTTTTTATCTTTCTACTACCTAGAGATTCCATCGTTTCTCAGAAGAGGGCTCCCTGATCTTACTCTTTTCTTGTGCTCAGGCTGAGCACTCTGTCCTGTCCGATCCGAGCATAGGCTTCCACCTTCTCAGTGATGGGTACTGCACACCCAACTCAGGTCCAGCCAGCAAACCCTGTAGAGGAGGCTCTAAGAAGCCACTTTCGCTAGAGACTGTCCACTCCTTGCTTGGGCTGACAAGGTGCCTCTGAGGAGCATGCATGGTGTAGGAGGGTCCTTCTGCATTTAGGTTGCTTTTATTGGTTAATAAAGAATCTGCCTTGGCCTTTTGATAGGGCAGGACTTAGATAGACAGGATAAAGAAAACAAAATGCTGGGAAGGGGACAGAGCCAGAGAGAGCCACCGCCATGAAGCTTTCAGGACACAGACGCTAAATCTTTCCCGGTAAGCCACGACTAGTGGCGACACACAGATTATTAGAAATGGGTTAAACAAATATGTGAGAGTTAGCCAATAAGAGGCTAGAGCTAATGGGCCAGGCAGTATTTAAATAAATACAGTTTCCGTGTAATTATTTCGAGTACGCACTGGGAGCCGGGCGGGATAGAACAAGGGGCCCTGCGCTGAAAACACAGCCCTAGCCCCTCATTGCAACATATGCAAGCCTGGCATCTCTGCCTTCATGTCTGCCTTTCTTTGGGTGGACTCCTGTTCCCTTCTTTATATGCATGTCGATATCCCGAGGAGCTTCTGTCTACTAACCTACCTCATCCTTCCAAGACGAAAGCACAAAGAGAGATAAGTTATCGTCCTGAACACAGTCTCCTTGGATCTCAGGGACAATGAAGCCTCGCATGTAACCCCAACATGAGAACACTTACCCCCACCACACACACACACACTGATACCCCCAGATTTGTCTTAGGAACCATATTGAGTCCCTCAGGGAATGACAGTGATTAACAATATGTGGGGCTACCTTGCAGGGCAGCTGAAAATCTGAAGGACAGGCCCACACCTCGACCGCAACTAATTAATTATGCCATATACTCCCTGACTGATTCTTCCCTGTTTAAACCTGTAGCTTATGCCAGAACCCTGAAGATGAACTTAGGGTCACTAGACCCCTTTCTATTTCCTCTTTCCTGCACGCATCTTTCCAGTGTCTCGCCATTGCTCCCTCTTTAATTGGTGCTTTGATATAGCAGGGAGAGGGGGGCATCAAGATTAAGATGGAAGGGCCCCTGAGATGGGTCAGTGAATAAAGAGAGGTGCTAGCCTACCAGGGTGACCCCTGAGTTTGACTTCCAGATGCCGCCTTGCAGAAGGGGAGAATTGACTCTCGAAAACTGCTGTCTCACCACGGTGTCAGTGTTGAAGTAAGCATGTCTGCATACACACACTGAACAAATAAGTGTACAAAAGGAAGGACGTGGAAGAAAACTATTGGCAGGAAGATTGGAAACCTCTTCCTACCAGGGTTCCATGGAAGGTGCAGGGCTTCTAGCCTCTCACTCTCGCAAGTGCTTTTCTCTTTTTTAATAAACCATCTCTGTTTTTGTCACTATCCATGCGCCCCTGGTCCACTTCTTTGTCTGAGGACACAAGAGCTTGGAAATCCATATCCTGGGTCTTCAATCCACACCTGTAATGTTAGTGGGTGGCTGAGCCTGCCCTGCTGAGGCTGCTGGAGCCTGGGTTGTGCCCTAAAGCTCTGGTTCTCCATGATCTCTCTATGATTTCAGTGGTCAGCTCAGAGTTAGGAATGGACAAGTGGACCTCCACTGTCTGTGATAGACACAATACCAGATCCATGCATCTGACCCATGTCCTGTTGACAGAACTTGACTCAGGGTTGTTTGCTTGAATTACTTGAGTTACTGTCACACAAACTCTTCTTTCTCTAGGGTTTCTGGAAAGGTGGAAGTGAGGCCGGCCCTCCCAGCATCTGTCTCCAGACCATGAGCTCTAATAAAAGAGCTGATAAAGGAAGCTGGGTAGAGATCAACAGGATAAGCTCTGATGATATTTGGGTGCCTGGAGCCAACTGTGCCCAATGGTAGGATTTCCAGCTACTAATGACAGTCAAGTTCTATCCTCTTACTTAGGCAAATTTGAATTTTGAAAGCATCCTAACCCAATAACACATAAAACACACAGCTTACAAACCAACCCAAAGTTTCTCTGACCTTGTCTTTGGTTCAAGACAACAAAATGATGCAAATTTCCGTATTAGTGGTGATTCGGTTAGCGTTAGTCTCTGGGGACATTTTGAATGAAACAATGCCATGGAAGAGAAATATTTGGTCAGTGGCATCCCGATTCATCATGCTGGTGGATAACCAGTCAAGACTCCAGTTTCTCTGGTGTTCAGCAGTCAGGGGTGTGTGTGGGCCCATGTGAGCACACAGGTGTACATGCCTGTAGGGATGCCTGGGGACTCCAGAGACTAATGTCCCCTATGTTTCTCCACCAGATCTTATTTTTTTTTCAGGTAGAATCTCTCACCAGATTGGTTTACTGTTTGGGCTAGACTGACTGACTGGCCATTGAGCCCCAACAATCCACCAGTCTCTGCCCCACGGTCCTAGTATTACAGGCTTGCACTGCGGTTCCCTGGGACAGTTCTAATGCTTACACAACCAGTACCCTACCCACTGGGCTATCTCCCCGGCAGTTAGATATCTGATGCTCCCGGGGAGCCATTCCGTACACCGCACCTGTAGTGGAGTGTCCCCCGCCTCTACGTCTTAAGGAAAGTGTCTTCTACATCAGTTACTCCATTTGGACTCCCTGGTTGTTGACATGCAGGTGAGTGGCAGTTGGTTCCTTCGGCACCAAATGATTCTTTGTATTCTAGAACACTGGTTCTCAGCCTTCCTAATGCTGTGACCCTTTAATACACTTCTTCATGTTGTGGTGACCCCAACCTTAAAATTATTTTCGTTGCTACTTCATAACTGTAATGTTGGTACTGTTAAGAACTGTAATGTAAATATCTGTGTTTTTCTGATGATCTTAGGTGATTCCTGTGAAAGGGTCATTCTACCTCCCAAAGGGGTCACGACCCACCGGTTGAGAACCTCCGCTCTAGAGGAATATACAAGGGAGTATATAAAACATCCGGCTTTCCTGGTTGTGAACAACAACAATAGAAAAAAATCCAGTGTTCTTCTTACCTGTGGCAGCAATAGCCGCAGCGCAGGACTGGATCTGCCTGAGTGACAGCCTGTGTCACAGGCAGCCCTGGGGAAGGGGAAAGTCTGCAGCAGAGGCTTGCAGCCCTAGCAACTGGCTTGGTGTGTGGTCTCTGAGCTCCAATTACACAGCCCCTCCTCCAGATTCTGGAGTGGGGAGCATTTTGTCAAGCTTCCAGGGGATTCCCGGAGACCCCTCTCAAGGCTGAGAATCAAAGCTCTGAGTAGCTTTTCCTGGTGTCCCTGGTCACACCAGGCCCCAGAATTATCCCATAAATACTCTATCTACAAAAACTAGTTTCCCCAATTTCTGAAAGCAGCAAGACGTTCATTCTAGAAGACGGTAAAAATCTCAAACGATTCTACCCTACTTCCCAGCAGTTGGCTGTCATTGTCACCTGGGCACCTGCCAGTCACGAGCTTTCTGATCTGTGGGATTATAATCTGCTTTTTTGCCAGCTCCTCCTCCAGTGTATATTCAGTCTAGGAATTCCTCTCCAACTGACCCCACAGCTATGTAGCTGTGCTTACTTGTAGGAGCTTTGTCCTTTATTAAAGTCAGTGAATGTTGAACAGCAACGCTTTAACTACTGACGACAGGAGACTTTTTTTTTCTTGTGATCCTATGCTTTATGTATGAGAATACTTCATGTTATAGATGAATGTCCTGTCATGTCAGGATATTCAGTATGTTTTCAACCCAGTTCCTTCCTGTGCTCTCTCTGTCTCTGTCTCTGTCTCTCTGTCTCTCTCTCTCTCTCTCTCTCTGTGTGTGTGTGTGTGTGTGTGTTCCAGCCTCTGTGTGTGGCCTTCTCCTGGTAAAGGCAACGTTCCCACCGCTGCCTGTCCTGAATGCTTTCCAAGCCTCCTCCCCTTGCCAACAGCCAGGCAGGCCCAGGGATCTCCCTCTCTACCAGCCAGCAGCAAGGGGGATAAGGAGTTGCTGCCCAGGCTCAGAGGCTTCCCAGTCGGGGACAGCCAGGGAGCACAGGCTGCAAGAGGCGTCTCTTATAATAGCCACCCCTCACATTGCCTCCTCTTAGAAGGTGCGCCAAAGGCTATCTGGAGGGTCCCATTCATCTATACCACTGGGAACCAAACTGGAAGTAGCTGCTGCAGGTGACCAGAGGGTGAGATCAGCACAGGACCAAGACCAAGTTCTCAGCACAAAGGGATTTATTTGCCCCAGAGGGACAAAGGGCAGGGAATAAGAGACAAAGACAGGTGATAGAGGATGAGGGAGAAGAGACAGGGGGCAGTGGAGTGGGGAGCTATTTGCCCCAGAGGGACAAAGGACTGCCTCTGGATAGAGAGGAGACACACATGGGCCGGTTGGCAAATGGCAGTTTATAAAGGGAAAGCAGAAAACTCCATGTTAGGATGAATTAGTTACTCTCGATTGGGGGTGTTAATTAGGGTAGCCAAAAGGGGGCGTTTGGTGCTGGGGGCTTCGTTACTTTGATAGCAGACCTTGGTGGTCCCAGGAGGAGGAAGTGGCCAAATAAGGGAACAGACCTCGGTGGCTAGCTCTTGGGATGTCATCTAACAGTTTAGCAAGGCAAAAGGAAACGAGGGAAGGGCAAGGCCAACGAGATCTGTGTTTGCCATGCTCAGGCTTGTTAGAGCCTTCAGGAGGACCAAGGTTCTGCAGCCTCTGGTTGTCTGGGGCCAGAGGGCTCTAGGACAGGAGAGCTGGGGTGGAGTTGGCACCTGGTAAAGGACCAGGAGTCATTTCCAGCCCACAGCTAGCTTGAGTGGAGGGGAGCTGAGGCCCACCTTCTCTAAGGCCTCTCCTCGCCTCACCTCTCCTTCCCCAGACTCTCTCTCATAACTTCACCCATTCTGGCGGGGAAATCCAGGACGCCATCTCCCTGTTCCCAGATGTCCACTTTAAAAGGTAGGAGTCCAGGTGAGCAGGATCTGGGTCTAAGCTCTTTGACTACAGTATTAACAGACAGGGTATTTAATATACACTTCACTTGGCCTCCCAGAAACCAGCATTCCATGGATGTGTGATGCCTGCCCCCAATGGAGTCACAATACCACAGGACCTTGGTCCCCTCATTGTCTTTTTCTTCTGATAAGATAAATAGGCAGGTTTTCTCAGTCCCTCATGTTTTTTTCAGACACAAAGATTGACCAATCCCCAAAGTTACTAGAAAAATGAAAAATGTAGGCTGTTCAGCCATTTCCAAGTCTCAGCTGAAGTCAAACCACTTGAGGGGGGTGTCATACACCCCTCCCTGCATCCCAACTTTTCTGGATAATGTGACTAAATACTTAAAAAACAAACAAACAAGCCGGGTGGTGGTGGCACACGCCTTTAATCCCAGCACTTGGGAGGCAGAGGCAGGCGGATCTCTGTGAGTTCGAGGCCAGCCTGGTCTACAAAAGCTGCAAAGCTACAGAAAAACCCTGTCTTGAAAAACCAAAAACAACAACAACAACAAACAACAAAAACAAACAAACAAAATCTTTCAAAATGGAGGGTAATGGGATGGCTCCAGTGGGTAAGGGCACGTTCTAAAACGCGTGATGACCTGAGTTCAATCCCCAGAACCCACACTTAGAAAAGGAGAGAAGTGACTTTTCTTATAAACTGCCCTCTGACCTTCTCACGAGCATGCGTGTGTGTGTGTGCATATTTACACACACCGTAACACATAAACACGCACACTAAATTCATTAAAATATAGTACTTTTTTTTAAATTAAAAAATGGTAGCTTGCAATCTAGGATTTCTTTTTCCCCTTTGTGAAGTCTAACATAGCACAACCCACATTGATTGCTCTGGGGGAGTGAGTGGGTAGGGACAGAAAGGTACTTGTATGGCTAAGAAGACCCTAGCACCCATGCCAGGTAGCTCGCTACTGCCTGTAACTCCAGCTCCAGGGGATATGACATCCTCTGTCCTTACATCCTTGCAATGTTTTATCCACACATACACATAATTTAAAATAACAATACTTTAAAAAATCTAAAAGCCCCCTGTGTTCAGGTCTCTAGCCAGCCATTTCTCACACACTCCTTTAGCGACTGGGAAGGATCTTCAGGCTCTGCCGCTTACAAGATAGTTTGTGAGCCAAATGGACTAATGTTGGTAAGGCCATTTTATTTACCATGAAGTGCTGCACAGACGTGAGCCTAAAAGGTGGTTTCTAAGAAGTTGCAAGTGTCCCTGGAAACTTGAATGTTTGTTCTTAGATGGCAAACGGAGATCATTGAGTGATCAGTCCCTCAGGAGCCCGTTTGGCTATTTCTCAGAGCAATAAGTATGACTAGCGAATGCTACAGCAACCTGCTTTCTGTGTAATGTCTTTGCTAATGGCAGGTCTTAACTAGTACGGCGCCAAGTGGCGTTGTAGCCTGACCGATAGAGCTTTGGGCCCCTGCTCTGCCGCATAACTTTCCTTGGGCAAATTGCTAGGCTTCTGGGAGCCCTGTTTTCCTCATCTGCAAGGAGATCATATTAAGAGTACGCACCTAGAGATTCTTGTGTGATAAGGAGAAGGCATGCCTTGCTCTGAGACAGTTCTCATCCAAGAATTCCTTTGCGTTGAGTAGCGGAGCTTCCCGTTGGTCACACAGCATTTGACAGACATTTATCAGATATCTGCTATGAGTCTGAAGGGAAAACAGCTTGAGCTACTCCTAAGTAAGGATTGTTGATCCAAAAGCAAATTAAAGATGGGGCACAGGGGAGTTCCGTGCCTAACAGCTGGACAGAAACTTACAAAGACAAAAGGTAGGCTCCCCAGCCCCCCACTCCCCACACACATACTCCAGAAGGACAAAGGTCACCCTGTGAAGCCACTGTAGCTTTGGTTGGCCGGCAGGAGGTAAGAGAAACCTAAGCAAACAACTTTACTTCCTAGCCTCTGTTTGTCTTCCCCCTAGTTGCCACCCAGAGAGACTCAAAGGCTGGTCCATCTATCCTGTCTTTTGTTCTTTTCTTTTCTTCTCTTTTTCTGAGGCATTGGGGGTGGGGGTGGGTAGGTGGGTAGATGGGGGTGGGGGGGGTCACTGAGGATTCTACCCAGGGCCTCACACCTGCTAGGCATGTGCTTTGTTAAAGCTGACATTCCATGCCACCTCTGTTCCCTTCATTCTCTGAGTGTCTCTGTATATAAGAAATACAACTGTTGTTTGTTTTTCCTTTGTTAATATCTTTGGTAACCAGGATCCATTTTAATAAAGAACTTATTGGGGTTCCTTTTCCCCCAAAGCCTCTAAATAACTGAGCAGCCAGATCCCATCTGCTCCTCTATGCCGAGAGCTTCAGGCACAGAGCACAGGGGAAATGAGCACAGAATGGGATGTGGTTGAGGTAGCTGAGGAGAGGGGTTTAGTGGGATGCTGGGGACGTGGCATTTGAATTAGGTGATAAACATGGTCAAAGATGGTGTAGAGTGGAATGGTATTCAGATACCGTGTTAATCCCAAAGATGGGAGGAGAAAGACTGCCAACCAAAATCATCGTAGACAGTTAGTTAAAGTAAGCTTTTTTCATTCCTGTACACAGGAGGCTGCCTCTCCCTAAGGTGGGATTCAAGAGGTTTGCATGGGATGTGAGGAAGACAAGGCTTTTATAGCTCAGGGGTACAGGATTTCCAAATGGGGGACTTGGTGGGCAAAATAGGTGGGGTTACAGGACCAGAACATCATAATAAGTTAGTCCTAAACAACCTCCTAAAACAAAGACAGGATTGCAAAGTGGGCATGACAAGACAAGGCAGTCATAACAACAGGTAGTCAAGACAAGGTAGTCATCCCTTTTGAAACAAAGTTAGGGTTACAAGATGGTCATATACAACTTTTTGAAACAAAGACATGATTGCCACTCCTAGAACAGGCAGTAGAGAGCCATTTGTAGTTAAGGTTACAGGTGAGGCATAGCCTGGTCCTTGAGAAACAGAGGTTTAATCATAAACAGGAATGAACTTAATTTGTCTTTGCTATAAGAAATGCCTTTAAGCCTAAGATGGAGGCAGACTGGTTCTTCAGCAGGACACAAGAAAGTAGCAAAGAATCTTCAGATGTGGGAGCGAGACACAGCAGAGGTTTCTGCAGGACTGGGTAGGTAGTCTGGTCTAGGGTAACAGTTTGATTGGGTCAAGGAGTCTGGCTCTTTACCTTGGTGTTCCTTCTCTGTGTTCCTCTGGTCCTTCTCCTTCCTGACAGGAAAGATGCTGTGGTGGTCCAGCCAGGGAGAAGATGGCAAGAGTGAGGTAAGGACAGGCACTCTATTTCAGGATGTGACCTGGGGTGGAGAGACAGTGCATTTGGTCAAGCGTCTGCTGTACAAGCCCAAGGACCTGAGTTCTAATCTCCAGCACACATATTAAAGAGCCAAACCCCAGTGCAAAGTTGGGTGGTGACAGGCAGCTCCCTGGAGCTATTCAGCCAGCTAGTCTAGTCAACTGTTGAGTGCGAGGGTTCAATAGGAGACCTTTTCTCAAAAGATAAGATTGAGAACAATTGAAAACCACATTCAACTTTTACTTCTGTGCTTATACACATGCACACACATGTGCACACGTACCTTCGTGCACATACATATGCTAAACACATACATCCACATGAAGAACATGACCTGGAAATGATATACATTCCTGCCATAGCTTAGTCACATGAACATGGCTAGCAAGGAAGACTGAAAAAAATGTAGTCTTGGTAAGTTGCTATGCAACCAGTTAAAAAGAAATGGGGATTTTATTATTAGAGGAAGGAGAGATTCTTGGGGGATAGCACAGCCTTTGGGGGATGGTTATGAGGACAGTGATAAAAATGGTTCAGGTCATAGAAGAACTCAGTTCTGAGTAAATGAAGAAGGATTAGATGTCGAGAGAACAGAAATGGCAGCTGTTGGTCTGAGAGGCAGAGCCACTGCCCACCCCAGGCTCTGTGGATGAATGCTAAAGGAGGCAGTGAGGGAGGCAGGAAGCCAACAAAGATCAGATCAATGGCTCACTGGGGCCGTGGTCTGCTGGACTTGCTGGCCTGGTGTGGTTATAGAAGAGACTCAGGGGCTGGCACCTGACTGCTTCATTGCCCTTTCTAGACTGCCTGGTTCTAGCTGGAAGTTTTCTCTAATGCATGAGTCTCCGTTAACTCATTTTAGGATCTCTTTACTTTGTGTTCCTGTTTGTTTGCTTACATGAACTCATCCCATTAATCTACATGTGTGGTCTGGATGTAACAGCACCAAAAAAGAGGTTCTATTTAAATAAGGTGTGTGTGTCTGTGTGTGTGTGTGTGTGTGTGTGTGTGTGTGTGTGTGTGTGAGAGAGAGAGAGAGAGAGAGAGAGAGAGACCCTAGGCACATTAGGCAAATGCTATACCACTGAGCTACATCTCTAGCCCCAAACTGGTAGTTTTCTGAAATAATTTAGATGTTCTCTTACCTTTGTAGAGGTGATAGTTATAAGTATCTTTCAGGATCTACAGATTTAGCAAGGTGTGGTGGTTTGAGAGATGCCAATCCCAGTCCTTGGGCAGTAGAGGCAGGAGGACCTTTACCTCCCAAGAGAGGTTCAAGGCCACTCATCTGAGATATGCAAAATCCTGTCCTGGGGAAAAACCCAAATCCAAAACCAAAACTCTCCAGCTTTGTAATCCTGAGATTGCTTTGAAAGCTGCTGTCCAGGAGTGAGGCAGCTCTGAACCAGCAAGGAACCAAGTGGAAAAGGTGTCAAAGTCTATTTTTTAAAACCATAAACATTTTCATCCCCATTGCCATTTTTGGCCAACCTGATGGCTCAAAGCTAAAACTAACCCTTAGAAACATGTGCTTTTTGTGTTGTGGTTTGGTATTTTTGTGCCAAGGGTATACACAACGGGATGCTATCCCTCCCAGCCAAATGCATCACAATACAAATTCCTTCGTTTGTGTTTGTTTCTTAACATGTTATTGAGTCAATAGAACATTAGAACTCTGAGGATTCCAACAGCTTCTCTCTGTGACCTTAAACAGACAGTCATAGTGGGTGTCCTGGTCTCTGAACTAGGGCTGAACTTTACAGGGACATGTTACTCAGTTTAGACATTGCTGGTACCTCCTTAAGGAGTCCCTAAAACCTGGAGGAATAGAAACAATGTCAGCTATGTCTGTACAACCTCTGCTTTGATCTGCCAAGACAGAAATCTGCTGTATTGTATTACAGGAGCATGCAAGCCCGCTGCATTGATTCTCAGCCTTCGCACACTCTGAGTGTGGTTGGGACACACTGTAATCCCAACACTTGGGGACTGAGGCAAGAAGACTGTGACGTTAAGGCCAACTTGGCATACACAGGTGATATTCTACCCACACACAAACAAACAAGATACTACCAAAAGGAAATTTCCAGAAGCAATAGACACGAAAAGGGTGCTAGGTTCTGGTTCAGTTGTATCATTTCAAAATATTTTTGTAGGTTGTTAGATCACCATGTGGAGGGCATCTGTATGTGGCTAAGGATAAAAGGCTTTAAGGTGATGGTTACTACACTCAGTGAGTGAGATAAGGCTACAAGTCAAGGCATCTAAAGAGACATCTGATTCTGTTGAGCAAGGGCCCCAACGCTGGCATTTCTGGGTCTAGGGGGAAAGGACAAGCCACCCTCACCTTCATCTTTAAAGAGGCTGCCGGTCAAAGCATAACAATGGGACCCAAGATGACATCGTGAACATGAATGGCGTAGTATTGGGAGGGGAGTAGAAGTTGGAAGGATTTGGAGTTGGGTGGACTGCTGGAAACAGCTGGTGTTGATGGTGGAGGTCAATCCTATGAGGCAGGGAGATAAAAGGAAATGTTGAATTGATACAGCAAAGTGAGAAGGGTGGGAGCAGCCCCTGTGATACCCTTTCATTGGCAAAAGGAAAGAGTGGTCGCTGTGGGATAATGCTCTTGTACCTTGTAAAGATTTGTCACTTGTATTGGTTTAATAAAACTGTTAAAATGTTAGGCAGAATAAAATCCAATTCTTCTTTATATCCATATTCACAGCATATCCATCCAAGAATTTGTTCATCTTTAAATTTTATCTAAAATGCCTCTAATTCCTAATATTTTGATTCTCTACTCTCAATACCCCATTTTCTACCTTCTAGCCTCTTTTTTTAAGCCTTTGACTGAATTTTGTTGTTGTTTGGTATTAGAGGTTAAATCTTAGGTCTCACACTTGCTAGGCAAGTACTCTACCATGGAGCTATATCCTGTTTTTCATTTTTGATTTTGAGATAGTGTTTCAGTAAGTTTCCCAGGCAGGCCATGAACTTTCCATTCCCCTGCCTCAGCCTCCCAGGGAGCCGGGATTACAGGCTGAGCTACCAGGCTTGACTCTGCCCAGGTTTGGGGGGCTTGTGCCCAGGGCTTAGAGCTTCCCCCATAGATTCCACTGTGACTCAATGATGAGTAAGAGACAGCTGTCAGGGCAGAGGGATAGCTCAACAGTTTAGGAGCACTTGCTGGGCCATCATGAAGGCTGGAATTCAGATCCCAGCATCCACATAAGAAACCAGGCATCCCTCCAATGCCTGTAGCTCCAGCTCTGAGGGCTTTAACGCCTCGCCTGTCCTCCACGCACACATACTCAGGTCTATGCAGGGAGCCATAGGCACAAACGCCATTACAAGATGATCCTCACAGTTTGGAGGTAAACAATTCCATATTTGGCAATGCTTCCGGACTGAGCGTCCAGGCGCTTCCCGCATGCGCAATAACCTAGGTGTCCCTAACCAATCCCGAGGACTCTGGTGCCAACGGGCACATAGCAGCCAATCAAGGCGTGAGTCGCGTCACATCTCCCTATATAAGCAGCCGCCATTTTAGACCTCACTCTCTCTCGCCTCCCTCCCGCTCGTTTTCTCAGCCGAGGGCTCTCCAATAAAGCGTGATCCAAGAAGAATCCTGAGTCTGGCTGTTTTTTCCGCTGGTCGGGAGTCAGCCAGAGGTCTATACATACACAATTAAAATCTTTGGGGGAGAGGGAGGAGGATGAGGGAGAAGTAGATAGTCCTCCTGGTCTACTGGATTGACTACAAGGGTAAGCTCTCCTCTCCCTTTCTTTCTTCTTCCCTTCTTATTTTGTGCCACTGAGAACACTGCAGCTGTATCCTAGTTTATAAAATGACAAAGAAAGAGAGAAATCTTCACACACACACACACCCTGGAACATAACTGGCATGGTTAAATTCTATGTAATGTTGAGGTTGCCATTCATTTGTTTAGCCAGTACTTTTTACTTTTTCTTTCTTTTTGGTGGGGGTGGTGGTGGTGGTGTGGTGGTGGTGTGGTGGTGTGG